>CAUYLG010034123.1:0-111313 GCA_963573385.1 Cacajao melanocephalus
GTATCTCTGCCAGGTTTTGGTATCAGGATGATGTTTGTCTCATAAAATGAGTTAGGGAGGATTCCCTCTTTTTGTATTGTAATAGTTTCAGAAGGAGTGGTACCAGCTCCTTTGTACATCTGGTAGAATTCGGCTGTGAACTCTTCTGGACCTGGGATTTTTTTGGTTGGTAGGCTATTAATTGCTGCCTCAATTTCAGACCTTGTTATTGGTCTATTCAGGGATTCAACTTCTTTCTGGTTTAGTCTTGGGAGTGTATAAGTGTCCAGGAATGTATCCATTTCTTCTAGATTTACTGGTATATGTGCATAGAATTGTTTGTAGTAATCTCTAATGGTAGTTTTATTTCTGTGGAATTGCTGGTGATATCCCCTTTATTATTTTTTATTGCATCTATTCAATTCTTCTCTGTTTTCTTTTTTATTAGTCTGGCTAGCAGTCTATCTATTTTGCTGATCTTTTCAAAAAACCAGCTCCTTGATTTACTGATTTTTTGAAGGGTTTTTTGTGTCTCTTTCTCCTTCAGTTAAGCTCTTATCTTAGTTGTGCTATCCCCATCAAGCTACCATTGACCTGCTTCACAGAACTGGAAAAAAACACCTTAAACTTCATAGGGAACCAAAAAAGAGCCCACATAGCCAAGACAATCCTAAGCAAAAAGAACAAAGCTGGAGGCATCACGCTACTTGACTTCAAACTATACTATAAGGCTACATTAATCAAAACAGCATGGTATTGGTACCAAAACAGAGTTATAGACCAATGGAACAGAACAGAGGCCTCAAAAGTAATGTGACACACCTACAACCATCTGATCTTTGACAAACCTGACAAAAACAAGCAATCAGGAAAGAACTCCCTGTTTAATAAATGGTGTTGGGAAAACTGACTAGCCATGTGCAGAAAGTTGAAACTGGACCCATTCTTTACACCTTAAAAAAATTAACTCCAGATGGTTTAAAGATTTAAACCTAAGACCCAACAGCATAAAAACCCTAGAAGAAAACATACACAAGACCATTCAGGACATAGGTATAGGCAAGGACTTCATGACTAAAACACCAAAAAAGATGGCAGCAAAAGCCAAAATAGACAAATGGGATCCAATTAAACTTAAGAGCTTCCACACAGCAAAAGAAACAATCATTAGAGTGAACCAGTAACCAACAAAATGGGAAAAATTTTTTGCAAGCTACCTATCTGACAAAGGGCGAATATCCAGAATCTACAAAGAACTAAAACAAATTTACAAGAAAAAGACAAACAACCCCATCAAAATATGAGCAAAGGATATGAACAGGCACTTTTCGAAAGAAGACATTTATGCAGCCAACAAACATATGAAAAAATTCTCATCGTCACTGGTCAATAGAGAAATGCTAATCAAAACCACATTGAGATACCATCTCATGCCAGTTAGAATAGTGATCATTAAAAAATCTGGAGACAAGAGATGCTGGAGAGGATGTGGAGAAATAGGAACACTTTACACTGTTGGTGGGAGTGCAAATTAGTGCAACCATTGTGGATAACAGTGTGGCAATTCCTCAAGGATCTAGAAATAGAAATACTATTTGACCCAGCAATCCCACTACTGGGTATATATCAAAAGAATTATAAATCATTCTATTATAAAGACACATGCACACGTATGTTTATTGTCGCACTGTTTACAGTAGCAAAGACTTGGAACCAACCCAAATGCCCATCAAGGATAGACTGGATAAAGAAAATGTGGCACATATACACCATGGAATACTATGCAACTATAAAAAAGGATGAGTTCATGTCCTTTGCAAAGGACATGGATGAATCTGGAAACCATCATTCTCAGCAAAGATACACAAGAACAGAAAAACCAAACACTGCATGTTCTCACTCATAAGTGGGTGTTGAACAATGAAAACGCATGGATACAAGGAGGAGAACATCACACACTGGGATCTGTTGGGAAGTGATAGCAGGGGGTGGGGAGGTTGGTTGGGGATGGATAACATTAGGAGAAATACCTAATGTAGGTGACGGAGGATGGAGGCAGCAAGCCACCATGGCATGTATATACCTATGTAACAATGCTGCACATTCTGCACAGGTACTCCAGAACTTAAAATATAATTTAAAAAAATCAAAGATGAAATTAATTAAAAAAAACATATTGACAATGACTCATGATTGAAAACATCTAAAATATGATTAATGCAAGCACAATAATATAAAGATCTAAAATAATATCATCCCAGTGAATTGTAAAACCATATAAAACAGTGTAAAACTATTTTAAACGGTTAAATTAAAATTAAATTTTGACATTTAATAATGTCAAAAGCAATAAAATCCCCTCCAGGATAAAGATGATAAATAATTTCTATACCATGAAACTTTATATTTAGCAAAATGATATTATGATGAACTAAAACCTTCATTTTACACCTTGAATAACATCAAAGGACATTGTGCACCTGCATCATCCATTACCCTTATGAGTCCCACGTTCCTGGTGATTACCCAAGTGTAAGAACTAATTCATCTCCAGCAGGAATATTGACCTGGTGGCATGAGAGTCACCTGAAAGTGTTGTAGACAATGACACTAATTTTTACAACTGTATCTCGTTTATTATAAACTGCTGGAGAAAGATTATGCTTCTTTGAGCAATATTTGAGTGTGTTCCTCTAATCTGTACAAACAATAATTTGCCGCTAACAAAAAAAAAGGTGATAGGGAAAAAGGAAATAAGATTGAGGAAGCAGGTAAAGCAGAATTACATGTGCAAAGACATCTCTTCTAACATCTGGATGGCCCATCTTTGTGCTCTTTAGCTCTGATACCTCCCTCCCAATTCAATAGCACCTTATTGCATGGTGCTCTACTCAGATACGTTGCTAATAGTTAATATGTACCATAGCTTGCCTCTCCTCTGAAAGCAACTGGGAATTTCACTTTACGGAGGTTTTGGAACTCAAGGCTTCTCTTGGTATTTTATGCAGCTAAATGCATTTTGCAGCACAGTTCTTCAACATTACAGTATGTCCAGACTTGCTTATACAATTATTTATGAGAAAGGATTATGACATGAGGGAGAGATGAAGGGATTATTCAAGAAATCATTCTGCTTTTGTTAATAGGTTTATTTCATGACCTCCACTTAAATTTTTTTCTTCTCTGCCCTTTCCCAATGGCATTTGCACAAACTTTAAGAACAGTAATTACCATGTCTATCATATCAAAAATATACAAGCTAAATGAAAGACATAGATGCATACGCCCTCCAATAATGTTGCAAAGAAAACATTAAATTTATGACAAAGTGCAGTGTACAATCAAATCCCCAGGCCACACTTTCCATGACACTAAGGTGGCTGGATATTAACATACATGTAATCACATGTGCACACACACACACACACACACCACATAGTAAAATTTTAAGCCATTCAATAGCCCTGTTCAACACACTTAAAAATTGTATTGAACAAAAGCCACTCTGTTGCACTCATTTGCAAAAGGATATAATTAGTTGTTCTTTCAGTTTTCTAGATAAAGATGGCACATATGAAAAATAACAGGCTGTCAATACCCTAAAGGGTTAGCAGGATGAATTCAACAAAGGAATATATTTTAAGACAACAACAGTTTATCTTTTCCCCCTAATATCTGTGGTATTTTGGGATCCATTATGACATGAAAGCATGTGTTTAAAATGAAAAATGAGTGTATTTAAGTTTTACATATTTTTATATTTAAGTCCTAAACTGTTTCTAATTATAATTTAACAATTAAAAATATATAAATAACCAACAGTAAGCTTACGAAGTTGAATAACACAGAAAAATAGCTCTAAAAAATAATTCCCAGGGCCAATTTTGACCTACAAATGTATATTAACCAATTCAATTTATTTTTGTGCTTCAAAATAACTCAATCAATAAGCATCTATTGAGAAACCTGTACATTTCAGTCATAGTTCTAATGTAGTTTTGCAAGGAAAAAACTCAAAGGAAAATGAATAGTAACATAGGCTAATTATAAATTATTCATTGCATGTAAGTCAATGTCGAATATATTAAATGTACATATTTTAAGTTACATTTCACTTGTCTTTGCTGTCCATAGCCAACTTTAAAAGAGAAACAAACTGGAAATAAAGGAGAGGAAGGAGATGGATAGGAAGAAAACGAGGGAGTCGGAAGAAAAGTTGATATAAGAGGAAAATCTATGGTACTACTCTGTTCATCGTGCTCACCGATGGTCTATTTTATCAAGTGAAATGACCAGACCACAAATATAAAAATATATATATTTTAACATGCAGTAACTAAATACATACACATATGTATATAGGAAATATTTGAACATTTAATACTTGGACGACTAAAACAAGTGTACCTTTTGATATTCTTTCTCCAGAATATATATGTATATATATTACACAGAAAAAAAAATCACAAAATCTTACTTCCACTTTTAGGTAGCTTTCAGTCCTGGGAGGTCACGGGAGAGTAACAGGTTAAGAACCGTGGACTTAATTATGAGAGACATGCTGTGGTTAGGATTCCATTCCTTTCCATTCCAAAAGTTAGGTTATAGATACATTTACTTTTCCTTTTAAAATTCCATGAACTGTCACCAAAGCAGAATGTTCAGGAGAACAATCACAATTGGTAGCACTAGCCTATATTCTGAAATGCAAGTGTGGTCTTTAGCTTTCTGTTTTTAAAAAATTTATTATATTTTAAGTTCTGGGGTACGTGTCCAGACGTGCAGGTTTGTTACGTAGGTGTACACGTGCTGCATCCACCACCATCAACCCTTCAACGACGTTAGGTTTTTCTCCTAACGTTATCCCTCCCCAATCCCCCCCACCCCCTGCTATCCCTTCCCTAGGCCCCCACCCCCCGACAGGCCGCGGTGTGTGATGTTCGCCTCCCTGTGTCCATGTGGTCTCCATGTTGAACGCCCACTTATGAGTGAGAACATGCGGTGTCTGGTTTTCTGCTCTTGCGTCAGTTGGCTGAGAATGATGGCTTCCAGCTTCATCCGTGGTCTTTAACTTTCACGTCCTGGTGGGTCAACCGCGAAAATGCAGATGCAGAATCGAGGCGCTACTGCGCTAGGCGCCACTGAAGTCTTCAGGGCCACTGTAAACAAACAGCCGAAAACGATGCTTCCTTTAGTTAAGCATGTCCCCGATGACGCAGCGAAAAGTGTTCCTTATGTGAACTTTCCGTCCTGAGTGCATGCCTTTTTCAGATCCTCAGATGAAACCCAGCGCTTCCGCTGCTTACCAGCGTGACAGTGGACTGCAGGTGCGGTGGGCGGGTGAGAGTTCGCTGCCTGCTATTTTGTAGCATTCACTTCTGCTTGAGAGAATGACTGACAAATCAGGCTGATTCACAAGTAGGCATTTGGCAGACTTTTTTTTTTTTTTCAAACATGAACAAAGTGACCCTAAGGGAAACATCTGACACTACTTGTTATTCATTATAAAATTCAGGCTTTCAAGTGAAAAGTAGAATTCTGGAAAATGTGTGTCTGCCACCATTAGCTTCGCAGCTTACAGTTTCCATATTTTAAACTCCTCCTTTTGAGAACAGTGGTGGTATTAACAAGTGTTATTTGTATAATAAAATGTATCAACAATTGGAAACTCTGCAAAACTTTGTGAGCAAGCATTTTCCAAATGACCAGTGCAAAATTCTACAAAATCACTTCTGGTTAAAAGATCCCTTTAAAGTAAAACAACCACCAATCAATTTTAATGTAACCAGTCATAAGACATTCACTGATACAGTTTCAGATTCCACATTGCAACTAATACATAAGAAATTACCACTTGTTTAGTGCTGATGTAGTGTCAAAGAAAATATTCACGATTTTCTGAAAAGATAATTGGAATACTCTTCTCTTTTCCATATCTGTGCAAGGCAACATTTTCTTCAAACATTTTAACCAAAACAAGAGATTATAGTAAACTAAATGCAGAAGCAGATGTAAAAATTTGGAAATCTTCTATTAAGTCAGATATCAAATATTTGCAAAAATATGAAATAATTTCACTCCTATTAAAAATGTTTCTAATGGAAAGTATTTTAATAAACATATTATTTATATTAAAATAGAATGTATTATTTTAATAATTGTTTAAAATATTTTCTCAGTTTAATATCTAACAAAGTAAATATTGATAGATGTATCCTATATAAAAAAAGTTCTTTGGGTTCCTCAATAGTTTTCAAGTGTAAAAAAGTGTCCTGAAATAAAGTTTCTAAATCACTGATCTTTCCTAGAATAAGCTGACTCTCTTAATTATTGATAAACTATTGTTAAATTGTTGTTAAACCTAGAACAGTACCCAGCATATAGTAGTCACTGAATAAATATTTAATAGGCAGTAATTAAACATGTATTCAATCTTATCTCACGATAAAACTGCTAGCAATAATTTAACAAGACATTGTTTATAATAATGAAATGCATACTTGTATATATCTATAAATATATAGAGTCAACTCTTCAGGTTGTTTAATTTTAGCATTTTTACTGATATATTTCACATACACAAAATTCATCAGTTACAAGAGTACATTTTAGTGTTTCGTTCGTTTATTTGTTTTAGTATATTATCTATGCTTTGCAACAATCAGTATGAAATCCAGAATTTTCTGATGACCTAAAAAGAAACCCTGCACATATTAGCAGTTAATGCCAATCTCCCGTCAGACACTGGCAACCACTAATCTATTTTATGTCTCCATGCATTTCTTTATTCTGAACATTCTTATGCATGGAATCATACATTATGAACCCTTTTGTGTCGGACTTCTTCCACTTAGCATAGTATTTTCAAGGTTCACCATGTTGTAGTATGTAACAGTACCTCATTCCTTTTATGATGGAATAATATTCTATTGTATGAATATAATGGACATTTGTCCTTTTTCAACTTTTACCTATAATGAATATGCTGCTAGGAATATTGATGTATAGTTTTATCAGATAATTTGTCGCACTTCTAATATGGTTTTGCTGTGTCCCCACACAAATATCATCTTCAACTGTAGCTACCATAATTCCCATGTGTTGTGGGAAGGACATGGCGGGAGATAATTGAATCATGGAGGCAGTTTCCCCCTACTGTCCTTGTGGTAGTAAGTCTGATGAGATCTGGATGGTTTTATAAGGGGAAGCCCCTTTCACTTGTCTCTCATTCTTTCTTTGCCAGCTGCCATGTAAGATGTGCCTTTCACCTTGCACCATGATTGTGAGGCCTCCTCAGCCACGTGGAACTGTGAGTCCATTAAACCTCTTTTCCTTTATAAATTACCAAGTCTCGGGTATGTATTTATCAGCAGTGTGAAAACAAACTAATACATTTCTCTGAGGCATTTACCTGGCTGTGGAATTGTTGGGTCATATGGTAATTCTATGGTAATTCTAAATTTCTATGTTAAACATAGAAATTTTTTTTCATAATGGCTGTACCGTACTTCATTCCTACTAGCAATGTATGAGGATTCCAGTTACTCTACCTCTGCACCAACAGTTGTTTTGTTTTTGTTTGCTTATTTTTTAATTATAGCCACCTAGTAGGTGCAAAGTGATATTTCACTGTAGGTTTGATTTGAATTCCCTAATGACTAATGCTAGTATCTTTTCACAGCTTACTGACCATTTGTGTATCCTCTCCAAGGAATAGCTTAATCTTATACTTTGCTCATCTTTTAATTGTATTGTGTTTTTACTGCTGACGTATAAGAGTTCTTGAAGCATTCTTGATACTAAATCCTTGTCAGACATATGTTTGCAAATATTTTCTCCTATTCTGTTACTTGCTTTTCACTTTCTTGATAGTATCCCAATGCATAAAAGTTTTTGATTTTGATAAAATCATATTTATCCATTTTCCTTTGGTTGCTTGTGCTTTCAGTGTCAAGTATAAGAAATCACTCTCTAATAAAAAGTGATGCATATTTTCACTTACGTTTCCTTCTAAGAGTTTTATATTTTTACATATTAAATTTATCTTTGATCTATTTTGGGTTACTTTTTGTATATGGCATTAAGTGAAGTAAGTGTGTTGATTCATTACAGGTGAATATGCAATTTCTCCAGCAAGTATTTTATTTATAATATTTAACTGTTATAGTTTCCTTGGTATGTAGTGAATGAACCCAGCAGCTCTGTGTGGAAGCTATTTTTTGTCTGCCCAGTATATTTCTCCTTTTCTTTTTTTTCTCTAATGGACTCTGTCCTTCTTAAGCAGTCTTTCATTCAAATGTATTTTTTGGCTTGCTATGGCTGGGTTCTATTAGCATAGCCTATCCAAATAAGATGATGTTGCTGAAGCTACATATCTTGTTATATAAAATGAGGCATGAAATGTGTTAAGAGACTGGATTTTAGAGGAAAAATATAACATTATATAGTATCTGGCTTTGAACCATTTATAGGGTGACCTGAACATCTTCCAGTTTTGCAGCAGAAGAAGAATCTCTGCGAGGCCCAGTCTTCAGCCATAAGAGTGCTGCTTCCTGGCTCCTCTAAACAACCGAACAAATACTTATGGCCAAATAAATTGCAGGGAATTCACAGAATTTGTAAAAACTTGAAAAACTAAATCCTACATTTACACCCAGATCGCTTAACATTATTTATGTTATGAAATAATAGTAATAATAAAGTGAAACAGCAAAACAACAGATATATCCTACTGAAGTAATTTAAGATTCACTTTCTGCTAAAAGTATATAGAAAAATCTAGTGTTGCATTAGGAACACTGTATGAAAAATGGATAAATCTGTTGTTAAAAACATTTTTACCTTGTTTGTCTGACAAATAAAATAACAGTAGAAAAATATGTCTGATACCATATGTTAGATTTGAATATGGAAAAAATCAAATACTAAACTGAGATCAATCTTTGAATCAAATACTAAACTAAAATAAATACTAAACTAAGATAAATCTTTGAGCTCACCTAGTATTACTAAATCAAATACTAAACTAAAATCAAATACTAAACTAAAATAAATCTTTGAGCTCACCAAGTCCAGATAAAGAAATTAAAGTCCAGAGGACAAAAATAATTTTTTTCAAGGGTGCATCACTAGAGATGGAAGTTAGATGGAGAGCTAGAATAAAAACCTGTTGTGGTCTCACTTCCAGATATATGTTTTCAACTACAACACCACTGCCTATATTTATAGTTCCCATGGATTTTTCTGCCTTTTTCCTTGTTATGTATGGAATATTAAGAGATACCATCACAAGTCTCTTGTCTAAGAAGAAAGGCAAGAATAACAGCTACAGTTTCTTTGGAAACACACTGTTAAACTAAGTCTTATTTTTGCAAGATTGCAGATTTCTTTTGAATCAAAAATTATAGTTTCTAAAAATAGCTATGAGTCTGAATTGTGCATATGATTTTTGTATCATGTAATATTTTGAAAAATTGAGGGGAATGGTATGAAATCTCTATATTTAAAACATTTGATTTTACAAGAGGATTTTGGTCCTATTTTTTCATTCAGCTAATATTTATGGAGTGCTTAATATTTGGACATATTGTTTTTTATAATATTTTGCAGAGAAAAAAACAGGAATTCAGTTTAATAAAGACAAGCAAAAATCAGTGAGGGTACTGTATATTGCGAAGAGTATAAGATTTGTAAAATAGAAATTAAATATATTTCTGAATCATTAACTTGCCTATGGTTAATATAAGAAAACTACTAAAATAATATTTGAACAATAGTGAATAATAAAATTGCCATTTTTTTAAAGCCATGACATCTCGTCTCTTGCTAATGAAATAAAATCCAGTTGATATGTTGTTTAAAATAGTTTACATAATTTTGTTTGACAATGGAATAAACTTACAATTGAAAGTGATATTATATCACATTTCAGCAGAATAGCTTTCTAAAATAAATAGTAAAATAGTGCATAGAGTGTTCGTATTTTACATGAAGTCTTTTTTTTTTTTCTCCAGACATGGCATTGTTCTTAACTCTTAAGTCAAGATTAATTCAAAGAAAGGGCGGTCAATATAAAGATGCATCTGCTAAAATTATGTCACAGAGTGTCAATAGAATACATTTTGTAATTCACTTTGTCCACAATCTATGACATTATATGGATCTTGACAAGTTTTTAGTTTGAGATAATTATATTATTTCTTACTATTTTTATCAAACCACTTGAAATTTGGGTATTTAAATTCATGCCACACACGAACTCATCTTAATCTGACACCGCAATATTAAACTATGATCAATGGAAGGAAAGAATTCCTTACTAAGATTGAGCATCCAGTAGTTACACTGTAGCTGCAAGCCTTTGAACATGGTGGGTCTTCAAGGAAACATCTTAATGTGGTAGCTTTTCTTGAAGATATGGTTGTCCACACTGAGTAGAGGTTTTTTTTCATGAAAAGCTAAAGACTTTATCAGTTTCTTGGTGAAAACACACTAACAAGGCTCACAGGACAATAGTGTTTACAATAGCTTGGAAATACATTTGGTTACAATGAAAAATAAATCTGCTAGGAAGATGAACTGCTTACACTGGCTGGTCAGTTCAGCTGCTATGCATTTAACTGTGTATTTGAGCCACCTGATCTAAGTTCTAGTAAAAGATCATTTATTATTTGGCAGCCCACAATTAATTCATATGTTAAGCAGATGTTATAATATCTGCCCTGCCTAATTCACAATGCTCTATACAGGTAAAATAAGAGTAATCATATTAAAATGTGCATGATATTTAAGAAGAAGAAAATATCTTAACCTAAACAGGAAAAGGAGTAAAGAGTTCTATATTGTAAATAAAAATTTAAATAGATTTTATAAAAATAGACTTGTCCATCCATATAAGAACATACATATAAGAACATATGAATACCCTTGCTTTGAGTATTTCTTTTTATTTCATGATACTCAATGCAATTTGTTTTGTTTTTATCTGAAGCTTTGTTAAGTTCAATATATTGTTAAGATGAATTATACCATCTTAATTATTATCATTTACCACTACTGATAGTATGTTTAAAAGTCTTCAAATTTATGAGTACCTCTGGATTTCAGCCAAAGTGTATGTAATAGCTACACATTTTTTTAAATGAAGAGCTCAGAACAAGAGTTCTGACCAAAACTTAGTGTCTAACTAAAGCTTCTGACCAAACCTAACTGTAAAATAAAAATAACAACAATTCAATTTATTGGTTGGTAGAATAGGCAGGTGCCTTCAAAATGAAACTAAAAGTGACAACAGAGACTAAGTCCATTTAACATGTCAGTGGAGAGACATGGAAAGGACCGGATTTGGCAGCAGAGTAATAGAGCGGTCAACAGCTAAGGCATCTGAGTCCAACAGACTTTGGTTTGAATCCTGAGGCTGATGGTACCCAGGTAATCTGAGAAAGTCACTAATATTTGTCACCCTGTTAGGTGTTATATTAATTTTATATTATGTTTGATCAGATTTTGAATGGAGGGATGACCTGCTTATAGCAAAGCAGGTCACCACTTTGAGACATAGGCAATGTTGAACACCCAGGATTCCCCACACCCCTCTCCAGGTCACACCGTGTAACCACTACTGTGGCAGCTGCCACCATTACAGAGTTTCATCTGTTCTTGAACTTCAGCTGAATGTTCACTTATCATCACCATTAATCTTCTCAGCAATTTTAGATATCACTTATATCAAACATTTTTGTCTCAAATTTTTATCTTTGGCTTCCATGATGAAAATTTGCTACAGCCCTCTTTCTGCCTGACCGTTATTTCTCCCTTTTTACAGACAATCTCTTTGGTCCACCCTTAGATGTTCAAAATCAGATACGTTCTCTTCTTGCCTCCATCTTACCTGTTCCTTACCTTTATTCCTTGCTTTCCTTCTGTCTTCTGCTCTAGTGCCCTACTTTTAGCTTGCCACTCTCATGTTCTCCCATTTATCCTCTCGCCCTTTTCATCTTCTGTCCCCTTCCCTTCCTTATAGCACTTTTAGCAACCCAAAATAGTGCCAAGAATTATGTCAGTACACTATGATGTCACAAAGACTAGTAATATTCATCTATATATCTTTCTAAACTTTCTAGTAACCAGTAGACTCCTTGTATAGATGACAAAAGTTCAACACGCTTACAAACTGCTTCTTTTCTCACATTCTTTATCTCCGTGCCTGGAACCACTGTTCATTCCTTCTATCTCTCATGAAATCCTGGATTCAACCTGGATGATCCTTTCTAATACTCTCTCCTATTGTCAGTTACCATATGTTTTGGATTTTTAAATATACATTTATATATATATATATATATATTTGTACATATAAATATATATATAATCATCTCCTGCTCATTCACATTTTTAGATTCACTGTTGCTGCCTATATTATTTCAGACTTTTCATCTTATTAATTTTCACATTTGACCCATTCTTTATAGCATGTCAGAATGAGCTTTCTAAAATGTATATACAATTACTTAATGCTTCACTCTAAAACCTTCCAATGAATCTTTCTTACCTAAAAAATGATTTTTAAATTCCACTACACACAAGCATGTGTGTGTTTATTGTATGATCTTACTTTCCAAATAACCTAATTCAATTACTTGCTATTTTGCCCCTTAAATAGAATGCTCCACCTTCCTCATCCTTTGTATATTTGTTCATTGTACCACTGCCTCTTTCATCTGGAAAGCGCTTTTCTTCGTGTCTGCAAGGATTATGCCTCCATGTATCATTTGAGATTCAATTCATCTATTCTATGAAATCTTTTCGGTCCAGCTAAGTAGAATTGGCCATTCCCCTTTTAGTGTCTGTATTGCATCTATTTATTTCTGTCCTAACAGTTTGTTCCAATTATTTTGCTCCAACATCCTAAAAGAAAAGAAGGATGTGACATATAACTCTGTCAATAGGGCTAGTATGGTGTTGGCATATAATAATACAAACCAACAACTTTAATAAAGGGGCAAAGATAAATTTTCTGTTTATATATTTATCAAACATAAATGTTCTTTCATCATGGGCGTAGCTCCCATTGGATGCTGAAGCTATCCCTGGATACTCCTTCTCTAGGAGCTCAGACTCTACAGGGGATCAAAGATACATACTCTCCAACATAAGGTGGAGTGGGTCTGCAATAACGGGAGTATAAATAATAATGACTAAATGTAGGAATACCAAAGTGGAAAATGAGTTTAAATCCACTAGAGGGTGGGATTACAATGTAGACTCTGTGTCATACTGGTAATAAAACAGGGCATGGGTTAAGGGAAGGTAATGAAAGCTTTAGGAATTATTTTGAGAATTCAGATTTTCCTGTTCATGTAGAAGAGCCATCAAAGATAAGATAATGCAAGTGAGGAGACAGTGCATTTAAGACTAATTTTGAAGTGTTCATTAGTGTGCGTTGTGTGACATGCAATTTGCTAAATGTTAGGAAAGGCACAAAATTTTAACTATTAATTTATTGTTTTAAGTAATAAAACACATCACAAAGAAGCTGTAAAAATTTTCTGATAATAGAATGATTTGTATTCTTTTAGTTATATACTCAGTAATGGGATTGCTGGGTAAAATGGTATTTCTGGTTCTATGTCTTTGAGAAATTGCCACACTATCTTCCACAATGGTTGAACTCATTTACATTCTCACCAACAGTGTAAAAGTATTCCCATTTCTTCACAGCCTCACCACTATCTGTTGTTTCTTGACTTTTTAATAATCACCATCCTGACTAGTGTGAATTGGTATCTCATTGTGGTTTTGATTTGCTTTTCTCTAATGGTCAGTGATGTTGAGCTTTTATTCATATGTTTGTTGGCTGCATGATAGTATTCTCCTGAGAAGTATCTGTTCATGTGCTTTGCCCACTTTCTGATGAAGTTGTTTGTTTTTTCTTGCAAATTTATTTTAAGACATGAATGCATATGTTCATTGCAGCACTATTCATCATAGCAAATGCATGGAATCAACTCAAATGTCCATCAATGATAGACTGGATAAAGAAAATGTGATACATCATGGAATACTATGCAGCCATAAAAGAAATGAGATCATGTCCTTTGCAGGGACATGTATGGAAATGGAAGCCATTTTCTTCAGCAAACTAACACAGAAACAGAAAACCAAATACTGCATGTTGGCACTTATAAGTGGGAGCTGAACAATGAGAACACATGGACACAGGGAGGGAACAACACACACTGGGACCTGTCTGGAGGTTGGAAGGAGGGAGAGCATCAGGGTAAATAGCTAATGCATGCTGGGCTTAATACCTAGGTGATGGATTGACAAGTGCAGCAAACCACCATGTCAAATGCTTACCTATGTAGCAAACCTGCATATCCTGCACATGTATCATAGAAGTTAAAATAAAATATAATTTTTAAAATCCTGATTAAAAAAAACTTATAACTAAGATATGAGGCATAAAGATCCTAAGAGAATCACAGAAATGGTAGCATGGTAATATCATCTTTGGCTAAATTTCTGTTCCCTGAAGGTAAGGTCTGGTATGTCTTGTCCTCCAGAAATTCTATTTTCTTAAATACATTACCTTTGCTTGTTTAATGAAAGCTGAGAAATACGGAGAATGATTTAGGGGGATGAGAAAATGGCTTTTTGGAGGAAGTGACATTTAAAGTGAACTTTGACAAAATATAGGGTCCTGCTTTGACCACCAGTATCCATTTTCTTTGCTGACAATTATACTTAATTTCTTTGAAAAGAAATGTCTTTTCTGTTGTGGATTTTCTTGGGGGAGCTGCCAATCAATATACTCTTTTTGCCCTGAGTCTCTTTCCCAGTATCTGACCCTGACATCGAAGAATACAAGGAAGAAAAACATGCATTCAGCTTATTTATTCCTGAGGCAGGGCCTATGTGAGTATGTAGACTAGGTTCCTTAGCATCACAAGGATGCTGTCTGGCATGTCCTGTTTTATCAGGCTGTGTAGCTGTTTCTTTGATGTTATGACCTACCCATCATCCTTACACATTGACTTTTTGCTTCAATCAGGCAAGTAGAGTTGTTTTATTATTAACAATTGTCAAACAACACAAATTGGTGCAACAGTTAATGTACCAAAAAGTTTGCTTTATTCATATGTACATAATTAACTATTATATTTCATGGAAAATGTCAATTGGCTAAGCATTAGAACATAGCAGGGGGAAACAAACTCACAAACATAGTTCCCCTGCCAACGAAACTGTAGATACCTCAGTTCCAGGTAGTCTTCATACGAATTTGCCATGGAATGCTAGACAATTCGCTGAGCCTTTCAAAACGTTATTTTCATAAAAGTTACCATTCTTCATTCATCTAATATTATATCGGTCACCTGATCACTACCTGGATTCTGGCTATATTCTTTAGGTTTTGAAGTCTTCCTTGATTTTGATAGTGTCCTTGGTATGCTATTATGGAATACAGTCATGTAAAGCCAGGCTTTATATGTGCAAATCTAGGTTCTGTTGAGAAAGGAGGAGAGATTATGAGAAATTCCTTTACTAATCAAGTGTCCTCAGTGATGAATGGAGAAGGAAGGTACCTGGGGGTGGGGGGGAGCCCCTTTATTTATTTGTTTCTTTAATGCTTCTGTTCTTTCCAGTATGCTTTGAAATAAAATAGTGAAAATCTTCAAAGAAATAGAAGCATGCAGTTTAGGTGAACAAATAAAGAATGTGTTCCTTTATAATGATAGTGTATCAATGATTTCAGCTGTGAAAAGACCACTGCAGAAGGAATTGGGGAAACACAGTTTCCACATAAACATTCCTTTGGTCTTCATTTATTCCATCTGGAAAATAAAAACTAATAACCATATGATTTTAATCAAAAGACTATCTGGGTAAGGGTAGGGAATTTCCAAGTGCCCCTCTCAGCTGATTTTTGTGAGTAAGTAACGTAACTGGAATATAAGTGTAGGCTTAGAGGGCAATGATCCATCGGCCTCTGCTTCTCTTTTACTTCATAAAGAAAAAGAATCCTAGATTTGATAAACGAATTTAGTGAATTCTCAGTTTACAAAAATCACTGTACACAGATCAGTAGCACTGCTATACACCAACAATAACCAAGCTGAGAATCAAATGAAGAACTCAATCCCTGTCAACAACAGCTGCAAAAAAAATAAAAAATAAAAAAATAAAGAAAAATAAAATACCTAGGAATATAGCTAACCAAGGAGGTGAAAGACCTATACAAGGAGAACTACAAAACATTGCTGAACAAAATCATAGATGAAATGAACAAATGGAATCACATCCCATGCTCATGGGTTGAAAGAAAGATATCATGAAAATGACATTACTGACCAAAACAATCTACAAATTCAATTCCTGTCAAAATAGCAATATCATTTTTTACAAAAATTTTTAAAAATCATAAAATTCATATGAAACCAAAAAAAAAAGAGCAGTTTTATGCAATAAGAACAAATCTGGAGGCATCACATTACTGGACTTCAAACTATACTATGAGACTATGGTGACCGAAACAGCAATGGAACAAAATACAGAACCCAGGAATAAAACCAAATACTTAACAACCAACTGATTTTTGACAATGCATACAAAAACATAAATTGAGGAAAGTACACACTGTTTAATAAATGGTGCTGAAACTGTCTAGCCACATGTAGAAGAAAGAAACTGGATCCCTATCTTTCTCCTTATACATACATCAACTAAAGATGGATGAAAGACTGAAATCTAAGACCTGAAATTATAAATTTCTAAATGATAACCTAGGAAAACCTCTTCTGGACATTGGTGGAGGCAAAGAATTAATGAATAAGACCTCAAACGCAAATGCAATGTAAACAAAATAAATTAATTCCACATCAAACTAAAAAGCTTCCTCACAGCAAAAGATATAATCATCTAAGCAAAGAAACAATCCCTAGAATAGGAGAAAATATTTGCAAACTATGCATCTGACAAATCTAGAATCTACAAAGAACTCAAACAAATCAGCAAGAAAAAATATTTCCATCAAAAGTGTGCAAATGACATGAACAGACATTTCTCAAAGAAGATATACAAATGGCTAACAAACACATGAATCATCAGTAAAATGCAAATTAAGACAACAATTAGATATCACCTTACTTCTGCAGAAATGGCAATAATTAAAAAGTCAACAAATAATAGATGTTGGTGTGACTGTGGTGAAAAGATAATGCTTCAACATTGCTGGTGGGAATGTAAATTAGCACAGCCCCATGGAAAACAATGTAGAAATTTAGTAAAGAAATAAAAGTAGATCTATATTTAATCCATCAATCCCTCTACTGTACATCTACGCAAATTAAAACAAGTCATTATAATAAAAAGACATCTACACATATATGTTTATTGCAGCACAATTCACAATTGCAAAAATGGAACTAACCTAAGTGCCCATCCACCAATGAGTAGATAAAGAAAATGTGGTATAGTCTGGGCTGAATGGCTCACGCCTGTAATCCCAGCACTTTGGGAGGCCAAGGCAAGTGCATCACTAGATCAGGAGTTCAAGACCAGCCTGGCCAAGTTTGTGAAACTCTGTCTCTATTAAAATACAAAAATTAGTCAGGCATACTGGCATGCCCCAGTAATCCTAGCTACTTGGGAGGCTGAAGCAGGAGAATCGCTTAAACCTGGTGGGTGGAGGTTGCAGTGAGCCGAGATTGTGCCACTGCACTCTATACTGGGGGACAGAGTGAGACTCCATCTCAAACAAACAAACAAAAAAAGAAAATGTGGTATACATGCACCATGGAATACTAATCAGCCATAAAAATAATGTCTTTTGCAGCAACTTGGATGGAGCTGGAGGCCATTATTCTAAGTGAAGTAACTCAGGAATAAAAAATTAAATACTGTATGTTGTCACTTATAAGTGGGAGCTCTGCATATGCAAAATCATAAAGAGAAATATAATGGACTTTGGAGACTCAGAAGAGGAAGGTTTGGTGAGGGATAAAAAATTACATACTGGATGCAATGTACAGTATTTCAATGACTGGTATGTTAAAATCTCAGACTTCACCACTGTACAATTCATGCATGTAACCAAAAAACAGTTATATCACAAAAGCTATTGAAATAAAAAAATTAAAAATAAGTAATAAAAATAAATAAAAATCCAACAACAAATGCAAATGATATTTATAAATATACCTCTATAATTAAATTATGAGATCATCAAAAATTATCATTTGTAGTCAATAAAAATGTGTGCTTTCACATTAATTTTTTTTGTCCCTTTGAGAAGCTAATGGCCATTATATTGAAAATCGCTTAGTTAATTTCACATTATCAAGTGTAGGATATAAATCTTCTGTAATCACAGAGGGGTAAGCCTGGATTTAAATACTCTAAAGGATGGGAACCATTGGACACAATATTTACTATCAAAATAAAACTTGACATGTAGTCCAAAGCCCTTCCACTTCAGCCAGAGCCCATATATTCTTGTCATAATATCCCCAAATAAAAAGTTTTACTATTTGTGAAGTAACAACCTGAGAAAAACATAATCATTTTTCTTCTTCCCTGGAATATAAATAAAAATAGATTCGTTTCTTTAAAGTCTGCATTTCACATTCATCCTAGTAAATATCCTATTTACTGTAGCTGATATTAAACATTAATGAAAATAACATTTTATAGAGAGAAGTTAATTTCTCTCTTGGTCACTTATTAGCTAAAAAATCTCAAGCAAATGGCTTAACTTCTGTCATCCTCAGATTTCTCATGTGTAAACTAGGAAAAAGGACAACTACCTCATAGATTTGTCGTATGGCTTAAATAAGATAATGTATATAATAATACTGTGGGTTACAATGCATATTAGTCAGTGTTCTCTAGAAGGACAGTACTAATAGAATAGATATAATGTATATCTATTCAATAATGTATATATAATGTATAGTGTACATATATCTAGATAGATATCTGGAATATATAGTATATATATAAACTTGTATCCTAAAAACTATTGAAATAAAATAATTAAAAATAGACAAGTAATATAAATAATATTAATAAATAAAAATCCAACAAATTCAAATGATATTTATAAATATACCTCTTTCTATACCTCTATATTTAAATACAAATGACATTTAAAAATATATATAAATATATGTATATATTTAATACATATATATATATATATATATATGAGTTTATTAGAGTGTTAACTCACACAATCACAAGGTCCCCCAATAGGTTGTCTGCAAGTTGAGGAGTAAGGAAGCTAGCCCAAACCCCAAGGATGAAGAACTTGGAGTCTGATGTTCGAGGGCAGGAAGCATCCAGTATCGGAGAAAGATGTAGGCTGAGAGGCTAGGCCAGTCTTGCCTTTTCATGTTTTTCTGCCTACTTAATAACCTGGACACAGTGGCAGCTGATTAGATGGTGCCCACCCAGATTAAGAGTGGGTCTGCCTTTCCCAGCCCACTGACGCAAATGTTAATCTCCTTTGGCAACACCGTCACAGACACACCCAGGATCAATACTTTGTGTCCTTCAATCCAATCAAGTTGACACTCAGTATTAACCATCACACTATCTAAATTGTCTCTTGTTATTATTAGGAATTCCAGGATGTGGAAATTGTTACTAAGAGTGAGGAATATCTCTCAACAATGGACCAGAATAATCAATCACAATTCGAGAGTATCAAGTAATTGATATGAAAAATTTAACATTTTCATGAAGTATATATATAAAGTGTGAATAGATTCAAATGAAATCATTGTGAACATGTTGATATCATACTGTAAAATGCAATCATATGACAGTAATCTATGAGTGTAAGTGCTCAAAAATGAAGCCGTCAGCATATATACTCTATAGGGAAGGCACACATTACATTACACAAACAAGTAATATATGTCTAAGTAGGACTGGAGACGTGCAACTTGGCATGGATTGTTGAATCAAGACCTTTTCCTCCTGTGATAAATACTAGCTTAACAATTATTGTTTGTTTTTATAAAACAAAATGTACTCCTCATTTATAAACTTATAACTTGTAAATTATACGTAATATTATGATTACAAAAAGAGAAAGTAGAGTACAATGATCAGTTTAAACAGAAAAGTTGTATTTCCAGATCTAATGTTCTTAATTTTAATGAATATTTTTATGACTATGTAATCTTAGGAAAAGCAAATTATTTTGACGCCAGTTTGAGGGTTGTTAGAGGATAGACTCCAACAATGTATTATACTATATTATTTAAACACTTTGTAATGCAGAATCAAATTGGATGTAATGAAATATAAATGAGTTATTAAGGTTCTATTTCAGCATAAACATATCAAATGATTCTTGAAAGATGTGCTCATATGACAAAGAGCTATTTATCCATATTTCATGGGTGGGGGTAAAAGCATTGTGTTTTCTCAACTAGAGAATTATACCACATAAAGTAATTACCATTTAGATCACTTTTTGGAAGAAACATTGAAAATGATCATGAAAATTAAGTGTGAAGCTGCTTCTGAAATTTTCAAGGATCATTTTAAAAGTAGGAAATGTAAGAAAAATTGAAATCAGGCGTAAAATTATCCAGGGTACCAGTCAACAATTTCTCATTTTCTCAGATCATTGTTTTAAATTAAAATTTATTTTTATTTTTGTTTATTTATTTGTTTATTTAGTAGAGATGAGGACTCACTATGCAGCCCAGTTCCAACTCCTGGTCTTAAGCAATTCTCCAACCTACAGCCTCAGCTTCCAGCGTGTTAGAATTACAGGCATGAACCATCACATCTGACCAGACCTTTATTTTTCTTTTTTTTTTTCAGAATTGTTTCTGCTACTAGTAAAACTGTGACTTAAATCATTAAAACAGGACAGAGTTTGTTATCCTTGCCACTTACCGCATAATATAATTCCTCCTAAAATGCTATTGTATTACTAAAAGTCTATATATACCAGATTATGATTTCATATTCACTAATTAAGTTCAATGGTATACTATGTTACAAAAATTAATCACCTATGAAATCATTCATATGAGATTATAAATATCAGAAAACAAAACACAATGGAATGTTTTAAAGTAGTAAACTTAATTTTTACAACTGTCATATGGTAAAATTTCAAAATGCTTCAGTTTGTCATTGCCGTATAGTGGCATATTTCAAAGTATAAAAGAATTAGATGGATAATTAGATGCAGCTAACTGGGCAGTGCTAATACCTACTGGTACTAAAAAGAATAAAGAGTGAAAATTGCCTTGTGTGGAGTGTTTCACATGAGAGACACTTGATAAATGTCGAGTCTTCTCTTCTGTCTTGAGAATTAGCAGATTAGAAGAGCTAAGCAATTTAGAATAAGTTTGTCAATTCACTTCTAAAACCCTCCATTTATCCATAAGGTTGATGTACCTGAGATCTTAATCTCTCTCTCTGATTCTAATTATTTGGAAAATCCCGTAAAATTTTCATGTCTATTATTAATTGGAAAGGCTTGCCTCTTCAGCCAGCTAAAACGAATATTTGTTGAGCACCAATTTGTCAGTACTGGGTTAAATTTTAGTTGTAGAGGCATGGTATGACATTCCCCATAGGAGCATAGACTAAAGATCAATTAAACTTGGATAGAAATCATTTCAATACAATGTGAGAAGGGCTAAGAGAAGGATTGTGCCAAGTGTCTACCTTTTATTTCAGTATATTTATACTGAATACAGGTACTGAAACAAATGTTTCAAAGAATACATTTGGATTACATTGTATTTAATGTGAATCATATTGCATATGATTTGTTTCGAGCATTATATCATATAAAGGCTGTAAATATCCAAAGTATTTTACTGAGTAAACTAGCTTTGACATCTCCATAAAAAAATAAGTGATTGTAACATAATATGGCACAAAAGAGTTGAATTAGTATAGCAAAAATCCACAGTTTTGACAATTCATACAATACATTGATTTTATTAGTAAGTTACACTATATATTTTTGTGCCTCATATCTAAGTGTGTGTGTATGTATGTAAAATATATATATTTCCATTTTTAAAAATATGCAAAATGTGGAGAGTTGTAAATAATAAATTATGAGTATTTATATTTTCTATGACTCTCTCTGTAGGTGAATCCATAATAAAATGTAGTATATACACTTTGTGTTTGAATGACATTGACAGCAAGCATTTAGTAAGTTGAATTTCTTAGAAAACTCATTAGATAAATATTAAAATACAAATATTAATTTACTTCAATCATTTGAAGCCCAAAAAGTTGAAAATACAGATCGGGCAAATGATGCTTCTTCTAATGTACAGAAAAAAAGTGATATATTTGCTTGGAGCTTCCAGATTCTGTAATAACAAAAGATACTTGACAAGGTTTTCTAGAGTCAAGTGTTAAATGTAACAAATGCAAAGCCAAAAACACAGTTGGAGTTTTGTCTACTCAATGGCAGTTATCTATAATTGCACCATTTTGTCTCAAAGGGAAAGTTGATAAAAAAAAAAAAAAAAGAAAAAGCATTTCTCCTTTGCTTTTAAAACTTAACTGTTCTATCAAGAGAGGTCAGCCAGGCTGGGAGCAGTGGCTCAAGACTTTAATCCCAGCACTTTGGGAGGCCGAAACAAGTGGATCGCGTGAAGCCAGGAGTTTGAAACCAGCCTGGCCGACGTGGTGAAACCCCTTCTCTACTGAAAAAATTACCCAAGTGTGGTGGCACGTGCCTGTAATCCCAGCTACCTGGGAGGCCGAGGTATGAGAATTGCTTGAATCCCTGGGGTGGAGGTTGCAGTGAGCCCAGATCCCGACACTGCACTCCAGTTTTGGCTGCAGAGAAAGACTCTGCTTAAAAAGAAAAAAATAATTGTAATTAAGTGATTTTTAAAAGACTAGACAATTGTCACCTGAAGGAGTATCTGTTTAGTAGAATGCAGTTAAATATGCTGTGTGTGTGTGTCCCATCTTTCTTTCTGTGTTCATTCTCTTCACAACATTAAGCTAAGTAGCCATCAGTTTAGGTTTAAGATCTTATATTATGGTTTAAAACGTGATCGCATGAATAAAATCTTGGCCATTGATTTGACTCATATGCTATTCTGTTTGTGCTTCTTATTGGGCTCTGGGACCTTTGAGAAATTGCTTGATTTCTCTGTCATTTTTATCCCTATCTATCTCAAACGAGGATTTTGAAATTTTGATGCCATTGTTAATGTGAAGAACTCACCAGTAACTGGCATGCAGTTGATGCATACTAAAAGTTGGGGGTAAAAATAATACAGTGACTTTACACCATAGAAATGTGGATGATTACAACTGGAAGGAATATCACCTTCTCATTTCCTATATCAGGTAGAAAAAAAAAATCTGAATAGGCAACAATGCTTAAATAAAAGCAGAATTGAGAACTGAAAGTAAGGCTACCAGTTCTCAATATGTTGATTATTTTGAGTGACGTGTACGCTATTTCACTTCCATCCATTGATATCCAATCCTAAAATGAGAATAAAACGAAGAATTTTTAATGTTTCTGAATGGTAGTGTTTGCCCTGTATTTTCTACTGGAAAAGGAGAAAAAAAAAACATATTTAAACCAGAAATATTAGCAACAGCACTGACATTCTGGCTTTCATGAAGAAAATTCTATGAAAGTTACTGGTAATGTTCCAAAGCCAGATCATCTGCAGTTCACTCCTATCAAAAAGCTTTCATGGTTGAGAGTAACACTCTAGGAATTTCTTAGATTAAATCCAAGACTCTTGAGCTCGCAGATCTGCCACAAAAGAAAATACACATATTTCTCAAAGAGAAAATTACCATGATCCCCAAATGAGGGAAAAGATAACTGGCTTATTTTTCAGCATTTTTGGAAAGAAAGACAGATGATTAAATAATAAATATATAAGTAAGGTTATATATATTAAGATATGATTGTTTAAAATTGTTAGCAAATAATTTTGTAACTTAGGATCATACGTAAATACTCTTTGTTTAGATCACATTATGTCTAACTGTTCATACTTGTTTTACAAATCAGAATGTTCAAGTCCTTGAAACTGTATTGCAGAAAATGACCAAATGGAACAGCTCATGTAATTGGTATTCCAAAGTCTAGATTTACCATCTGCCCTCTAGTAATGCTCACATCGTTTTAGAAGAATCCAGAATTTTGAACATAAAACTTAGAGAGATGTCCTTTCTAATTTTAAATGAAAAAAAAAAAAAGAGATAAAGGTTACACCCTGGTTACTTAAGTTTAATAATTCAGATGAAAATGCCAAATTTACAGACAATCAAGGAATCTCAGATTTTTAAAGAATGTGATTGCCATGCATGCAAATTGAGGAAATTTTTAATACTAAAATAGCAAGCTACATGTAAATACAGTAAATAATCATTTTACTATTTAGCAATGAATACTGTTACTTATTTATAGTGTTACAAGAAAAAATAAGGGAGTTGAGATATCTGCCAAATTATTGATGAGATACTGTAATTTTTATTATTTTCTTTGGTGGATGAGCCAGACATTGAAGTATTATAAAATGTGTCTGTTTTGTTAACAAATATGTTTACTATAAAATTATAGATATCAAACTAACCTCCACTCAAAATGAAAAGAGTTATGTACATAATAAACAGCAGTAATATCAAAGGGGTAAACTTCAGGGTGTTGTTACTTCTCTAGGAAATTTTCAACTTGTTTGTAAATTTTATGTCTTCATATTATTGAGAGCATTGTAATTTAGTAAAATCTTACAAAAAAGAACAAATAACTGGATTTTCACATTCTGATTTTTATATAAAAGAGACACATGCCAAAATAACATTGTATTATTATGTTTTATTCTAAGATTTTGAAATATTAGTAAATTTTTTCAATGTATTGTTTTATAATTTTTATTGTATGATCTAAGAACCATTAGATAATTTCAAATATTTTGAAACTATAACAACGAAAATTATTTAGTTGTTTACAGCACGACTAAGTTCAAAACCAAGGAAATGTAAATGCAGTTACTCACAAAATATAATTAGCAAAAATAATATATGTTCATTCCATCCTCTGTGAGGCCATTGTATCTCTATTTTTAGTATAACTAATAAATTTTGATTAAATATAAATCACCACAAGCTTGTGTAATAAACACACTATAGCAACTAAAATATGTGATTATACTTGTTATTATATTTCCCCTGTTGCCCAGGCTGGAGTGCAGTGGCACAATCTCGGCTCACTGCAACATCCGCCTTCCAGGTTCAAGCAATTCTCATGCCTCAGCCTCCCTAGTAGCTGGGACTACAGGCATGCACCACTACACCTGGCTAATTTTTATTTATTTATTTAGTTAGTTTTGCTCTTGTTGTCCAGACTGGAGTGCAATGGTGTGATCTCCGCTCACTGCAACCTCTGCCTCCCTGGTTCAAGCAATTCTCCTGACTCAGCCTCCCAAGTAGCTGGGATTACACGGGCTCACCACCACGCCTGGCTAATTTTTGTATTTTTAATAGAGACAGGGTTTCACCATGTTGGCCAGGCTGGTCTGGAACTCCTGACCTCAGGTGATCTGCCCTCCTTGGCCTCCCAAAATGCTGGGACTACAGGCATGAGCCACCATGCTCAGTTCATTTTTTCTGTATTTTTAGCAGAGATGGGGTTTCGCCACATTGGCCACGCTGGTCTCAAACTCCTGAGCTCAAGCGATCCACCCACCTTGGCCTCCCAAAATTCTGAGATTAGAGGAGTGAGCCACAGTGCCCAGCCTTTGTTCCCCTTTTAAAGCAAGGGTAAGAATGGCTTTAACAATAAATTTTTGTTTTGTCAACTAAACTGATATCATTAAATTACATTTTGTTGAATAGTTTAATCATCATTTTTCTTCCAAAAGTGGATTTTGTGAAACGATCAAACCTAAATTTCACAGAATGTAATTAAGTCTTAAATCAACATAATATTCTAACCATAAGATACCATATACTTTCTACTCTATATTCTTTATATGTTAACTGATTCTACTGATTTTAAAGATAGCTATGAATGAAGACAACTTATTTAAAAAGCAATATTAAAGTATGAATGAAATATAATAATAAACTATTTATTAACTAAGACTTATCACAAGATTATAGTGATATTGAACTTCTGACACACAGACCTTGGAAATATAAGGAATTTTCCTCAGCTGTTCACACTTGTAATTTCTTTCTATTACAATGCACATTAACACTTTTTCCTATTCTTACCATTACATTTTAATTAATAGAGCTATATTTGATTTCACAATTTAATGATTTATATTTTATCATGAAGAAGCTTGATTTTAATCCAACTGGTAAGCTTATATACTGGAATTTTCTAAGGAAAAATGTCATCTTGGAAGGTTGTGAATTTAATTTGGAATCACCTGCTGAGTTCTCAGGGGTCTACTGGATAATTCAGAAACCATTTCTCCATTACAAATATAAGAAAAAGAAGAGGAAACTTCATTACAAGATCTCTTTCTGACTTGTCCCCCTTAGCTGATACATCTAGAATGAGCTTTGGGGGTAAACATTTGAAAGAAATGTTAGAATTTATGGAAACATATTAAAAACAGAAGTCTAGCAGAATGTCTTTTTTGAGTCTATCCTAGAAGCTCTGAGGTTAAGAAAAAATATATCAAATAAATAAAGGTATGCATTATATTTTGGTAAGGAAAATGATATCCTCAGTGGATAGATCTTAACAAATTAGTTAAACCAAGTATATTTATCCAAGATCCAGGGTATCTTGTTTTCCCCAAACTTAAGCTCATTGCACTAATTTTAGCTGCATTTTATTCTCATAGGAATTCTCAAGATATATAAAACTCAACTACTATAAGAGATCAGGATAGAATGAAAATCAGTGTCTTTATAAGGCAAAAGGATGGCTCAATCATTGGCAAGGACTTAACATGTGCTTTTTATATCATGATTTCCTTCATTTCTCATGTGTCACTCCAAAAATTTTATGAGAATATTACTTATACTATCAAAACACATCCTCAGTCAAGATATAAATTTTCATAGGACGGCCATATATTTCAAAGTTCTCCCTATTGATCTGTGAGCATGTCTCCATATGCCTAACAAATCTACCCCTTTGCAAGGGAGAATAATGTATCAACTGCTAGAAACTTCTTGTTTCTTATTCAGTGTGTGTTTGGCCTGCCTCTCCCCCACTGTGCATACAGATTATTCTGCTGCTAATGCTTGGCATGCTCTCAGAAGAGTTGAAATAAGACATGATACATGAGACAGAGAAGAAGACATAACTGGAAGGAGAGCATTCAAGACAACTCAGAAAATAAACAGGAATCAAATCCTGCCCATGATCATGGAATCACCTGCTGTGAATGTCTGGTTAAACTATTATGGACTTGTTTTGTCTACATAAATGTGCTGCAAATGCAAAGTTTCCTGGAAAGTGAGAAGCAATGTGATTTTGTACCTTGTTTTATTTATTTTATTTTTTGTTTGCTTTGTTTGTACTTCAAAACTTCTAATAGACAATTGAAGCAAATTTACTGTTTCAGAAATCTGTTATATTTTTTGAAATGATCCTCAGATCTTGGGATCCCAGTTAAAAACTAAATAAGAAACAATGTAAAATCATTTTTTAAATCTACCAATCATGTATTAATTGGGTTGATTTCAGAAATCACTCTTTAGGTGGTTTTTGAATTATGCACAGTGGTACAAACAAATATTAGTAAACAGTTTTCTGATTTGCAGAAACTCACAATTCACCTAAGAGTTAAAACAAACAAAATATAATTATAATAAATAGTATATGATTAAGGTACATATCATTTCCCTCTCCTTTGGCAAATAACTGGGTCATTCAGCCCTGCAACTAAACTAGTACCTAGTGGATCACTGGCAAACTTTCCCAGTCCAAATTCAGTTAAATTTAGTAGTTCCTCGTGTTCAAAAATGACATCCCTGATTCAGAAGTAGTACCATACCTTCAGACATATTATTTCAGTAATAATGTCTCACTTAGATTGTTTTCTACCAAGCATATTTATTTTCAGTTCTCTAAACTAACATGAGAATTGAAATCTGTTTATGAAAAAGGGAACTCCTGACCAATCCACATTCAATATATTATGATAACTTGTATTTACCATTGAATCATTTAATATAGGCTATTAAGAACATATTATATTTTGAAAACTTATAATGAGTTAGAAAATCAACATGTGTACTCAAAAGTAATTTATACATGGAGCAGGACAATATTTTTGGATTTGACATTTGTTTATTTTCTGAGTCAACCTGTGTGTACCTAAAATTTTGAGTAAGTGACAAACACTTAAATAAAATTAATATTTCTAATTTATCACATATTATACTACTAAACTGATGTAGCTAAGAGTCTGTTATCTGAGAACTTTCAAAAGTATTGTTTTTATTTTATTTTTTTAGAGAGAGTTTTGCTCTCTCACCCAGGCTAGAGTACAGTGGCACAGTCGCAGCTCACTGCAGTCTTAGACGCCAGGACAAAGTGATTCCCCCATCCTAGCCTCCCTAGAAGGCTAGGATTATAGGTGTGCACCACCACAATGGGGTAACTTTTTAATTTTTTGTAGAGATGGAGTCTCTCCATGTTACCCAGGTTGGTCTCAAACTCCTGGGCCCAAGCGATCCTCCCACCTTGGCCTCCCAAAATGCTGAAATTACAGGTGTGAGCCACTACACTCAGCCATATTTTTTTATTTTTAATATACACAAACAATTTGTTGTCATTGTTGTTGTTGTTTTGAGACAGGGTTTTGCTCTCGTTGCCCAGGCTGGAGTGCAATGGTGCAATCTCGGCTCACCACAACCTCTGCCTCCCAGGTTCTAGAGATTCTCCTCCCTCAGCCTCCCAAGTAGCTAAAATTACAGGCATGCGTCACAACACCTGGTTAATTTTTTTTTTTTTTTAATAGAGATGGGTTTTGCCATGTTGGTCAGGGTGGTCTCAAACTCCCGACTTCAGGTGATCTGCCCTCCTCTGGCTCCCAAAGTGCTGGGATTACAGGTGTGAGCCACCCCATCCAGCCCACAAACAGTATTTTTAGGCTCCCTCATTGCATAAGCTAGTCCCTCTCCTTTACCTTCTAGACTAGTTCATTCAGTCTTAATTATTAATATATTGATTCTGCTTTCAAAACAAAAGTCACATACAATCCCTTCCTTCCATGTTCGTTCTAAATGAGGGCCTTGTCAACTCAGGATGAAAAGCACCCTTCCACCTACGGGCCTCCAGTAGTAGTATCTGATGCAAACACCTTCCTGTTCCAGGCTGACATTGGGGAGCAGGCCAGCTTCAGTCACAACAATCTGGAGATAAGGGGCGCTGTGGAAAGCTGAACTGACTTGGCTTCTGCCAACTCTTGCCATGTGAAATCTATTCCTCGAGATCTTTGCAATTTCAGGAGATTGTAAATCTTCTGTTTCTTGTGGCCCTGCTGTTGTTAGCATTTGATTTTGTTTTTTAATCAAACACGCTACGGACTGGGTCATATCTGGAAATAACAGCTACCAGTTTAATCTTGCCCCCCCCGCTTCAGATGAACATTTGCCAAACACCCCTTTTCTCTGGGTCAGATAGGAAAGGATTCCTGATTGAAATTTTCAAAGGCTTCAAACCCAGCCCTGTTATTTCACTGTCCATGGCGTTCTGTAAACTGATCTGATACTCTCTGGGCAGAACTTCCATTTCCGGCAATTGACCTCATCTTCTCAAATCCAGATGATCCCCTCATCTCATTTTTCACCTGTGTTTGTTCTCTTATTGTCTTCATTTTTTTTTTTAATAACAGCCCTCACTTCTCCCCACCTCTCTATCAGCAAATTCTTATCCTTGCTTTTAATATCAATCAAATGCTTGCTAATCCAGGCCTTCTTTAACCACATCTGACTCATCTTTTCCTTCCTTCTTGAAATTTATTTGACTCTTATTTTCTGGAACATATTCATTGACATTTTATAGAACAATTAATTAGGAAATTTAGTTGGAATGTGGAGCCAGTGTAGACTTTTTTGTTTGTTTGTTTTATTTTGTCCTAGGCACAAGAATTGATTTATACAACACAATAAATTAGTGATACAGGCAGGATTCAAACGCTGCTTATAATTGCTTCTTTTACATTTCTTGCCTCATCAACAAGATTCAGAACTTTTCCAAGACAGAAACTATGCCTTTCATTTTTTATATGCCTTCTATAAAAAATACAAAATACAAACTGTCTATATATATATTTTTAATTTTAAAAAGCTAAAGAATTCTTTTGACTAGTCCAAATGGAAGCATTGACATTCCCTCGCAGACAAAGAATGAAGCTGTGTTCTATGAACCAACCAAATATTGTGGATCTGTGAGCAGATTGCATGCAGACTTTACTGCTGACTTTCCCCACCTTGACTTCACCAAATTCACCTTGACATTGCCTCCAGGCAGCGAATCCAAGTGCCATGTCTCTCTTGATTAAGCCCATAAATATTGATTATGCAGTTATTGGAATAACTGATGCTGATGTCAATGTCATCCTAGGCTACCACCATTATTTGACTAGAGTGGCTAAGATGGGATTGATTTATTTCCTATCACTTTACAGAGCTATAGCGGCTGTTTCATCTGCAAAACTATCTCTAGAAATGGCTCACTACAGATTTGTTCATGCAAGTTATAGCTGTCCACCATGTGTTCAGATATAACTTTTGTGATAAACGCAATACATGTACAATTATGAGAGTCTCAAATGAGACCACAATGATACAATTTTGGGAACTTGTTTATTGGTAACTCGTTCAGTGTACGTTTCTCAGTACAAACAAGTTGAGTGAATTAATCCAGGCTGTTTTTCTATGCCTCAGCAGTATATAAATACAACATCTTGCTGTGTTATATGCAGTGTATTTTCTTTCTTTACACATGCATACACAGACATTGTATACAATATTAGTGCATAAAAGATTAAAAACATGTTAAGCTGCTTCCCTCCTTGTTTGCTTTCAGTATTTTACAAAACATAGTACAACTTCACTCCCACTGTCTCAGTGTGGAAATAGGCTCATTCCTCTACCAAAACAAAACAAGGGGGAATTATATCTAGAATGACTTAGATTAGATAACAAAAAAGACTTCCTGGATGACTAGACTAATCATCTGAAAGATCACCTAAGTAGTAGCTTTCATGCTCTTGATGGGAATTAGTGAGAAAGACACAATTAACTTAAGAGGTTCCATTCTCTGATTTTTTATGCAAAATCACATACCTTTGTATTTCCATGAAGGGGTCAGATACCTTTTAAAGGCACCTTGGCATTAAATAATGGGAAAAAATAAATATTTTTTTTTTAAAAAGTAAAGAGTTAAATGGAAAACAAAACAAAATACAACAGCAAGGCCTTGTGGTCTTGAAGTGAGCTTTAAGAGTGCCTTTAGATCCTATTGCTATAAAAAGTGAAAAGAAACAGATTCTGTTTCTATGGCTCTCACACACACCTTTTATTCTTACCCATTTTCTCATCAGGATGTAAAATATGAACATTATACTGTTCTCAATTTGAAACTATATCAGGGAAAATGGAGACTTGTATGAGGCCTCCCACTCCTTTTGTTAATCTGACAAGTGCCACATGTTGGAGCTAATATGCTATTCTGTTCTTATCTCCCAAAATTCACATGTCTGAGAAAACCAGCACGCAGTAGAAAAACAACCTGAATTCTGGCCACATCTCAAGAGTTAAGATAGGCTTTAGTTCCTGCCTTAGAATTTCCTGACCTGGGAGTAAAAATTCCACACTTAAGCCATGCTGTCATTTAGATGAGTTCCATTGTAACAGCATATCTACAAACTAACATTTCTGAATAGGTCCTTGTTTCATTTGGTGCTTTCCTGAGCAAGTTTTATCAGTGCTCTGATGTACAGTAGCCTGATAAGCCTTTATTTAACACCCATATATCACTCCTTAACCTTTAAGGGAGACTACAGGCAGCCAGGCCTTCACCCATTTGGGTAATGATTGTGTACCCACCGCTAGCTGAAGCAAATTAACCAGATGGTACCTTTTCACAGAAACTTAGATTTTAAGCTTCATTAAGATCCCTCTACCAAAAACATCAGCCTCTGATCTATCTATAAATGAAAAGGTTCGGAATCTTGTAAACTTAGGAATACACATCAGATATGTCTCTGTCACAGGTGCACACAGACACACACACACAGAGCACATGCACACAATCAACATCAGATAAAATTATAATAGTTTAAATTAAGGGAGAATTACACCAGTACATGAGAAGTAAAATCTTCTAAGAAATGTTGCACTTTTAAAAAAAATTTTGTTTCTTTATATTGACTTTTCCTCCTATCTAAACTATTTGTATTTTAACTGTGTATCAGTGAATAATGCTCAGAAGTATTAAGTCAAATTTTTTTGTGTGTGATTCGGTACGTTATTAAAATCCATGTGAAAAACTCTTAAAGACACAAATAATTCATTATATAAAACTCATGGTATAAAATAAAAAAGATACCAGGTGAACAATGAATACAGTTTTATGATTTGAAACTCAACTTGAGTCTCATACTACTTCATAGAGCCTTTGGAACCACTTGGAACTTTATCAGAATGATCTTAGAGTACATTATGAAACAAATGTACTATAATTTTCAGAGTTCCTCAATCGTCAATTTTATTCGTTTAGATTTGGAAATAGGCAGCACTCTTCTTAGAAGAAATTTTATTGGAACTTGATCTTGAAAAGTAAGTGGCCAATTTCTAAACTGGAAAGGTGGAAGGGCAGTGCAAAGATGCCAAAGAGAATGGTATATTCAGAGAATGGCCAACATTTCAGTTACGAATGGTGGTCTACTGTTGAACAAGAGTAATGTTAGTTCCTAAAGCTATGCAAGGTGGTTGGGCCAGATTGTCATCCCTCTGTTGAATCCTGCAATGGAGCTTTTGACTTTATTCTGTTAACTGCAGAAGGTTACACTTATTTTTAGTTAGAAGATCTACTAAGAATAAATTCAATATCATCTTGGATGTTGTGAAAAATGCAAATTCTTGAGCCCACTCCAGTCTTCCTCAGCATATCTAGGGCAAAAGCCTTGAATGCATTTTCAAATAAGACCTCCAGATGAATCTAACACTCAGTGTTTAGGGGTTTGAGTATTCTGAAAGTTAAAAGCAAAGCAAAATAAGATCATTAAAGACCTTATCATAAGCTTACAGGTGGATTCACCATTATTTATTTTGAGTAAGTATCAAGGCATTTGTTTGCATGAAGTATCCATACTTGCATCATTCAATGTGTCTACTTAAATTAAAATTATGCTTTCCTTGAATGTAGATATTATTCCTAGTAGTTAATAATAATTATAATGCTTATGAGGTTTTAGTGGGTTTGTCTGAAAAAAACTATGGAAAGCATGTGTATGTGTGTGTATATCTCCACATTTATTATTTAATTATCAGAAAAAAGAGAATGATGTCTTTAACATCTTTGAAAGTGAATATATGTATTCATCATAGTTGGTGATGTCATCACCAAATAGTAGCAAAGTTTAAAAACATAAAGTAAGCATAGGAATTGTGTTAATAGATCTGGTGTCAGGGTTTCTCAACAGAGGATCTAGCCACATTTTGTGTAGGTCAAGATCTAATTTTTGTTTTGTGGATTGAAAAAAAAATTAACATAATTGGCCTTAGCCATAGAATTCTAACAGCATCTCAGACCTCATTATGCCCAACATAGGCCTCCACATTCAGATCCCTCTAGAAGGGTGGAGTGGAAAGGACACAGCAAAGGACATCCATTAAAAAAGCATGGTAATGGAGGATCCACTGGGTGCTCATCGGAAAATGTGAGCATGATTTTCTGCCCGCCCCCACCCCCCCCCACACACGGTTTCCATATTTTTTCTCATTGTTACTTTACTTATAAATGTATGATTTGGATAGGATGACTGCTGTCTGTAGCACAGACTTAGCACCTTGTTTGTATTATGTTACAAAGTAGAGGCTCAGGAAATCGTAATTGAAATGAAGTGAACTAATGTGCCACCTACATCTTGACTCATACAATTGGTCTTATGGCAAAATCCTACTCTACAAAAAACACAAAAAATGTGCTGGGGGTGGTAGCATGCACCTGCAGTCCCCAGCTACTTGGGAAGATTGCTTGAGCCTGGGAAGTTAAGGCTGCAGTGAGCCATGTTTGTGCCATTGCACTCCAGTCTGGGCAAGAGAGCAAGACCCTGTCTCAAATATGTCTATAGTCTGTTGGGTTAAAATCAGATTACTGACAACTGTGTGCCTAAGACATGATTACTTTTACTTTGATGACTTTGAACAGGTTCATTTTTCATGGTTCGAAACTAACTACAAATTAATTTTTAAAATGTAAAAGAAATAATCAAAACATAGAAGATGAGAAACAAAGATATATTTTAGAAGATGCAAGATTTGATGAATTTTGTTTGTACTTATTTGGAAACATAAAATATTAGATAGGGGCAAATAAAATGGAAAGATTGCATAGAGAAATGGACATTTTAAACATAAAATATGATCACTGGAGTCTCAGAATCAGATTGTTGTATGATGGAGTTCTCTCAAATGTTAAACGTTTATCCAACTTACATCTTACAGAGGTACTCCTGCAATTGAGAAAAAATCAGTAACTTCCACTCTATTTTATAATGTTGATTTCAAGATCACTTAAGAAACATGCAAGAAAACAAAAACATAGGCTCAGTATGTATATGAATCTCTCTATAAAATATTCTAACAAAAACATAGGCTCAATATGTATATGAATCTCTATATAAAATATTGTACTTAAAACAGTAACTTAATAACATATATTGTTATATATAATATATAATATATATACACACACATATCTGTATGTAATATATATAATATATAATATATATAATATGTATATATGGAAACTAAATATATAATGGAGTAAGGCCAGGTTATTTAGTAGAGGGTGCAGAGAAACATAAATCAGTATATGTGGAGAGAAATAAAAATGGACCCTTAATACTATATATACATTCGTAATAGAGCAGGGATTAAAGACTCCAACATGAATGGCTAAACTATAAATTAAGGTCCTACACTGTTATTAATAAAACAAATATTAATACTTATGGTTACAATAATAAGTTGGGAATTATTTTCTCTCCAAAAGCATAAAACGTAAGGTAAAAATGATTCATGTTCTTATGTCATAATTAAGAATTTCTGCTCACTGAACCTTTGTCTGCACCTCTGGATGGGGGCTGCTCCTTCAGCCAGAACTGAAAAGTAGATGAGTTAGGGATCAGCCTGTAAGGGTTTAAGGCCTAAAAAAGTTAAAACCCACCTGCAAGTGAACTTAAAGTTCTATTGATTTTTGTTGATTTTTCAGAGAGAAAGGAACTCAAAACTAGAAGAATACAGCTCAGCAGCTGATAACTGAAATAGCATGATAAGGTCCATTCTGACATTAAAATTATGTGATTTTTAAGACAAGCACACATCTGTATAAAAGACGGATGAGGGTAAAGGAGGGTAGCGGGAGGAGTTAGGATGTCAAAAGAGTAAGAGATTTCTTCTTTTTTTTTTTTGAGATGGAGTCTCACATTGTCACCCAGGCTGTAGTGCGGTGGCGCGATCTCGCCTCACTGCAATCTCTGCCTCCTGGGTTCAAGCAATTCTCCTGCCTCAGCCTCCGAGTAGCTGGGACTATGCGTGTGCCACCACGCCCAGCTAATTTTTTTGTAGTTTCAGTAGAGACAGGATTTCACCAGGTTGGCCAGTATGGTCTAGATCCCGCCTCGGCCTCCCAAAGTGCTGGGATTACAGGCGTGAGCCACTGCGCCCAGCCGAGATTTCTGCTTTTGCAGAACATTTTCTGGCTTTGGAATGAAAGTGATACAAAAATGATCCAGGACTGAGCCATCGCTTTCCCACTCCCTATCTGGGTGACCTGCGGCAGATGACTTTCTCCACGTAATTGTTTCATCATCCGTGATCTGTTCATAGTTCTTTTCTATCTTGCATGGATCCTCTAAATAACCTGCCTTCCAATATGTATTTGGTGACAGTTCTGAAAGTTACAAATATGTTTCCATTTTTATATAATTAATGGTTCTTTTATGTTTAGATTTCAACAGGAAGTATTTGAAATACTGGAGATTAAAACTTGATGTCTCTTGAGAAGTTTATTTTAGAAACACCTACAATGTTATCGGTCTTTAGCTTTACTCAGTCTTGTACAAAACAAATAAATCAACCCTGATAAGTTATAGATCTTGATCATAAGCATAACAGGAAATAGATTTGAGAATGAATGGTGTTGCAACCAATCTTCATGTATATGTTTACAAATCTGTGTGCTTATGTTCGAAAGTATGTGTGTATTGTGTGTTTTTGTAGGTGTGAGCATGTTAAAATCAAGGGCAACCTCGGTATATGGACATATTGTGAAGCTGAAAAGGAAAATTGAATGAAAAATACATCTTGTTAGAAATAATATTTATTTATAATTCACAACCACAGAAACAATTAGGGCCTGATTTTGACATGTCAGAGGGTAAAACTATGTCAGTTTTTTTGAGTTAGAGCTTTAGAATTAAGATTTCATGCACTGCAGGCTAAGCAATAAACATCCACAGAGGAGAAGTTTCTAATTTTGGTTTTTATATTAGTATCCCAGGCCTCATCAGCCTGTGGGAAAGAGAGATAATAAAAATAATGTGTACTGTTTAAGATTATACACTTTCCAGTTGTCATATATTTATTTCACTCTAATTTTCCATCAACACTCTTGACTACACTTTTATTATAGAAAATCTGTCATAAATGAAACTTACGGATGCGTTTTAAAAAATACTGCCTCTTTAGCCCATGGCATGTTAACATGAAATTAAGGTAGGGCAAATATTTGGATGGAGATCCAACTGCAATTAACATAATTAACCAGAGAAGGGATTTAACAGCTTAAGAAGTAGAACTGGCCCGGCTGGTTCTTGACTAGAGGCTTCAGGTCATCTTGACTAGAAGGAGGTAAAGAGAAAATATCAAATTAAACATAAGCTAACTTTTGTTTAGTTGCTTTCTTCTTCTCACTGTGTACATATTTTATCCATTCACTGAGCTCCAAGGCCCATTGCCAAGATGCCTTCCACAATCCTGGTCTCACTAATCTCTCTGAAGGTGGGAGGAACTATTTTTCTTATTTGACTTAATTCAACAATTTAGTATTTGCTCTCATTCCTCTAAAAATTATTTCCATGTTCTTTGGTGTATCTCTCACTATTAATCTAACAAACCTCTTTGTGGAAAAATATACCTTGTAAAGCTTTCATATCTACCACAGAAATTATAGACTATCTGATCCATGGTGAATACTTAGAGGATAAATGTAATGAAGAAGCAAAATATCCGTCACACCAGACCATATTCTATTTATAATTGTCCCAGAAAGTTTTTGTTAATATCATTTTTCCCATAATATTTTTATGTAGAGGTATGTGTTGGGGGAAAACAAAAATTACAAGTCTTACTGGCATAATTTTTTTTCACAGGTAGGAGAAGGTAAAATTGTCCCCACTATTAAGCAAATTGGAAATTAAGTATAACACCTAATACTTAGTAACATTCCATAGTTTCAGTAGACTTTATCTTATCCTTTATCCCTAGGTTCCACAGATAAATGGGAAATATGATTTTTAATGTCATTACTTAAAAGTGGTTTGAGTTTGAGCATATAGTTCAGCAGGCCAGGTGGTAAATGCTACCGATTCTTCTCCTGCAGTTATCCTCGCTGTAGTAACATAGCACTGGTATTAACTCAGACTTGGTGATCACCAGCTCTTGGTAGTAATTCAAGATATTCAGTATGACTCAAGTCTCTTAAAAAGATTCCACCCAAACTAATGGAAGCATGGATTATCTCAGCTTTGCCCTATCATCATTAATCTAAAACTGAAGAACCGTAAATAATTCTGTGAATACATTGCATAAAATCATCACCATATTGCTGGCCGCGGTGGCTCACGCCTGTAATCCCAGCACTTTGGGAGGCTGAGGGGGGCGGATCACGAGGTCAAGAGATCGAGACCATCCTGACCATCATGGTGAAACCCCATCTCTACTAAAAAATACCAAAATTAGCTGGGCATGGTGGCGCGCACCTGTAGTCCCAGCTACTCGGGAGGCTGAGGCAGGAGAATTGCTTGAACCCAGGAGGTGGAGACTGCAGTGAGCCAAGATTGTGCCACTGCACTCTAGCCTGGGAGACAGAGTGAGACTCTGTCTCAAAAAAAAAAATCACCATACTATATGAAAATAAATTTGCACTTTCTCTATTGATACAGTAGTGATCACTAATGTCTCCTAAGGGTAATTAAGCAACACTAAAATAATTTTTTGGAGAAAACCAAGGAATGCCCTCAGTTTTTCCAACCACTAGATAATAATGATTTATTTTGGGCAACAGTAGACAGAATCCTGACTTAAAAGATGCACACTACTAAGATTATATTTCACACATATGCTGTTCATGCCTTCTCTTCCTTCTTCATTCTGTCTTCCTATTGTCTTGAAATCTGATGAAAAACATCACTGCTTCTCTGACCTCTTAGTCACAGGATTATCTCCATTCCAACTTTTATAGCAAGGCTCCTACCCTAGGGGACATCTACCAACAGAAGCCCCCCATAATATAGTGCCCCACACTTAAAGGCTGGCAACATTTGAATTCTAATGATATTTTAAAAACTGAATACATGGCTCATGCCTGTAATCCCAGTAATTTGGGATGCTGAGGCAGGTGGATCACCTGAGGTTAGGAGTTCGAGACCAGCCTGGCCAACATGGTGAAACCCCATCTCTACTAAAAATACAAAAATTAGCCCGGCATGGTGATGTTGGTCTGTAGTCCTAGCTACTAGGGAGGCTGAGGTGGGAGGATCACTTGAGCCTGAGAGGTGGAGGTTGCAGTGAACTGAGATTGTGTCACTGCATTCCAGCCTGAGTGACAGAGTGAGACTCTGTCTCAAAAGTAAATAAATAAGTAAATAAATAAAGATAAATAAATAAAAACTGACTATAAACAATTTTAGTACATTAAAGATGGCAATTAGATTGTCATATTTTAAACATAAAAATTTTCCATTGAGAAACATTTTAAAAATATTATTTGAAGCTTAGTTCTTAAATATTTGATCAGAAATAATAATAAAAGAGGGCATCTTAGCCTTTAGATGTAGGGGGCATTTCTTAGTGGCTACAAGTTGGCAATGAATTCATTTCCAAAATAAAAGTCCCAAAATATTGAACAATGGTTGTAATTTGGGAACCAGAACCCAACTTAACAATCTGTTTTGAAAAGACACATTCTCTTAGATACAGTTTAATCTAGTTAGCATGACTTCTCATATATTTGTATTTAAAAATGAATTTGGCCAGACATAGTGGCTCACACCTGCAATCCCAGCACTTTGGGAGGCTGAGGCAGGAGAATCACCTGAGGTCAAGAGTTTGAGACCAGCCTAGCCAACATGGTGAAACCCCGTCTCTACTAAAAATATAAAAAATTAGCCAGGTGTGGTGGTGGGCACCTGTAATCCCAGCTACTGGGGAGGCTGAGGCAGGAGAATCACTTGAACCCAGGAGGCAGAGGTTGCAGTGAGCCGAGATCACGCCATTGCACTCCAGCCTGGGTGACAAAGCAAGACTCCTTCCCCCCACAAAACAAAGGAAAAAAATCAATTTAAACATTTTACTATAACCCTTGATTTTAATTTCTTTTTCTCTTTTCCCTTTAAGTATTTCTTCAAGGCATATGCTCTAATATGTTCTCATATATTAAACAAACGTCAGGTGAAAATAATATGTTAAGATATATTGCATGGTATAATGCAGAGAAGAGACAGAATGCTTCAAAAGTATTCAGAAACCAAACCACTGCTGAGTATTTCAGTAATGACACACAATACGTTTTTTAAGACACAGTCCTTAAAGCAAATTGATGACAGAGTGCAATCCCATGAAATTCTTAAAGATACATGAACCATATCAACATCAATCTTCTCTGCACCAAGCCATCCCTAAGGTTTCGTTACATTTTAACTTTGTGAGTTTTTGAAATTGTCTCAGCCACAATTAAACTGGTGATGGTAATGTTATTAAGGTTATGGCTATAAGAATCACCTCTCAACTAATTTGAAAAACAAAACTGGGGAGTTAAGTGGCTATGAAACCCAAATGTCTATATTTATTCCCAATTTCATCTTCACCTTTTATTAAAAAGAAGTGATACAACCATGTGATGACAACCAAGTAAGGCCACTCCTACATGCAGCTCACACTCTGTTCCTCTGTCTCCACTCATCGTGGAGAATGTTTAGATCTAGAAGTGATAACTCTAGTCTTCCTGTCCAAGTATTAATTGTTTTAGGGAAAAACAAACAAACAAAAAACAACCAAACAAATTTCAAAAACAAATCCTCCATGGTTTTAAAATCTGAAACTCTTATGAAAAATTGGTATTTAAATATAGTGCTAACAACATATAGACTAGTCAAGATATATAAAATCAGCATTTGTTCATTTATTCATTGTTAATTTATACTTAGTCTAAGTAGATAGTGGAGAATTAAGGAGTTCTTTCCTCAAAACCTTTGCAGTTTGTTGAGGAGTAAATGAATGGATCATTAACACACAGGGTGGTAAGGGATGGGACACAGCCCTAAACTGGGTTCTATAGAAAAACAGAGGAGAGGCTTGAAATCACCACGTTGACTATTTAATATGAAAGGAAACAAAGCCATCTCTTTTCCAATAATGCTCTAAGTCTTCCATAGAAAATGCAAGTTCACCAGTACTGCCTCAATTACAATGAGAGGAGTATCTATAAGTAGACATTGACCTAAACATTCCTTAGTGACATTTTTACAGCCTAGTTAAAAACGAGTGTTTGATTTGGTAGATGGTACACTTGGTCTAGCGTAGACAAGTGATTGAGGGGAAAAAATCAAGCTAAGATACATAGATGACTCAGAGTGGGTTGACAATTTTTAATAAGATTGTTTTTTAATCACAATAACTCTGTAGGGGCAGCTAGTAGTGAAACTGAAAGTGGTTAAAATGTACTTCTTGCATTGCTGCTTTTTGCATTTCTCTCCCAGCTTTTGAGGTCCCCTCTCCTCTGCTCCCCACAAGTTCTTCCCCCTGACAACTCATAGCTGTCTGCTCTGGTATTCCACCCAAGCACATTTTCCTTTAATGCCAAAATAACTTCTCTCCATCAATCACTATAGACTTCTATTTCCTTAATGGAAATTATATCTGATATTTGAAGAAAAGTGATCTGATTTTTAAGCCACTTCATGCTAAAATAAAGGTGACTTTTCTTTGAGGTTTAAAATATTCCATGGGTTGGTTGCATTTTAAAGAGGATTCTTGTAGACATAAATAAATTTTTAACTGGAAGATTTTCTTCACAGAGGCCAAGAATGACTGTTATGGTGTGGCACATTCCTGATGTCTATAAAGTGGTCTACATTTGGCTGTAGGGAGGGCACGTGTGTGGCCCTGCCACTCTCTTCCAATACACGGAGCTCATGGTGAGATAGCTCTAAGCATTCAGTCAAAACTTGTTATGTGTTATTGAAACTAGGCTTTGGGCTTTTTGAAAATTATAAAGCTTTTAGTCTTTGTACAGAAGTCAGCATTCCTGAATATACTGGGCCTGGCCACTTAAATGTCCCCTTCCAACTGATGAACTCTAGATTGTCTTTTTTAGGGGTAGAGGAGGTCTTAACACAAATATCAGATTCAGTGAAATGTTAGAAAGACTCAAAGAATTTAGAAACGCTAATACTCTCTTAGTAATGGTTTATAGCAGTGAAAGGCTGTAGATTACAATGGAAACATGTACATAGGGTAGGGTCCAGGGGACAGCAGACCCTACCATATGTACATGTTTCATTTTAGTGCAAGCTGTTAAAATCTATCTCTGACAAAAATCAAAATGGATGATAGAAAAGAAAAAAGGGCCAGAAAAATAAATAAATAAATAAATAATAAATAAATAAGAAAAAGAGAAAAATGCTAAAATGAATGATGTAGAAAGATACTTTTCTTTGATTGAGGAAGTTAAGGTCAATAAAGTAGTTGAATTGTAGTCGTCTTCCATAACATATAAGTGAAGAGAAACATGTAAGTGAAATTAAAGATTGTCTTTTAAGATGTTGTTCAGATGCCAACTGCTCCCACAAAGTCACCATAAATCTACTGTGCCAGAGTTGATTGCTGTAACTTTGAAATATAGAAGGAAACTTTCACAATTTTAAACCTATGGCCTTGTATTAGAACTATGTATATTCTTATTTTTGTCCTATGCTGGAATGAAAGGTTCATGAAAGCATGAAATCCAACTGACCCATCTTAACCTGCTACTGTTTCTGTCCTTATTCATGGCAGTGGATCCATCAATGTATGTTAATGAATATAAAAATATAACGATCCTAATTTCTTTAACTACACCTGTCTGTTAACAGATGCGCTAATATTTTAGGAAAGTATAGTGCAAGCTGTTAAAATCTATCTCTGACAAGAATCAAATGGATGATAGAAAAGGAAAAAGGACTATAAAAATAAATAAGTAAATAAGAAAAAAGAAAAAATGCTAAAATGAATGATGCAGAAAGATACTTTTCTTTGATTGAGGAAAGATACTTTTCTTTGATTGATTGATATTTTTCTTTGAATTGCAGCAAAACTTCTTTTGATGCATTTCTTCTTCTTCTACTTATCTTACATAAAGAAGAATCTTAACACATAGGGAAGTCCAAAAGGCAGGCTAAGGCCCTCCTGTGACTATATAAATACCCTGGGAGAAAGAATATAGTCTTCATGTCCTGAACGGAACATGGTCAACTCTTACCAAGAGAAGGTGAGCAAGTTGGAAATTGAAGACACAGAACTTGAAAGGATTTTTACCTCTAAAGCAGACTTAGAGAAAGGATGGTGAAACTAATACGTAGTTTAATAGTATACAAGATTTTATTATTTAAACTTCACCTAAGATAAAGATTCACATGTTTGATTACTTCCATCAGTCTGATGAAAGAAGATTAACACATCTCCAACTTTCCGCATATGTCATTTGATGCTAATGTTTTATGTCCTTCATGAAATACACCCATAGCAGAAATCTAAATGATAAAAATCAATGGGGAAGTAACACTCATTAATGATGATAAGCTTTTCAGAAACAACATTATGACAACATTGTTCTAACTAGAGGATAAACTAATAATTTGTTCAATAAAGGCAAAGTGAGTGAAATTTGCTTCAACATTTTAGAAAATTTTGGTTTAATACCCAGAGATACAGCAATTTAAGGATTAGGTTCTCCGTTTAATATATGCCAATATTTGGCTTTAAGACTAAACATGAGAATTAATAGAAGTTAATCACTACAATTATAAATCCCTGTGTTAATTTTTCCATTGCACTTGGCAGTTTTTCAACCCTGCGTAACAATTTCTTTTGTTATTTGGCTAGCAACTTTTAATCCTTTTGATATTAAACTGTTACTCTTTTACACTTATCTTCAGTTTTTTTTTTTAAACAAGAGGCTTCAAAACCAATTGACTTTTTAATTTTTAAGAAATTTAAGCAAGTTTTTATATGTAGACACTTAAGAGTTTTATAAATGACACATGATATTTTATAGGTTTTGAATTAATGACCATAATATTAATTTCTGATACTGGGGTGTCTGCACATCTGTATTGCAATTTCTCTCCTTGATAGCATATAAATGATAACATAAAAGACTTTGGTGTATTGCAATGTCTGCAACTATATCCCAGAATGTTCATTTAAATTATGATAATTAAAATTAATAATAGCTTATCTTTACATAGTGATTACATAGTTTTAGGCAGCTATTTAAGTACTCTACATTACCAAACTCAGTCCTCATGACTTCTTTCTTTTTTCCTATCATTGTTCTTGTTTTACAGGTGGAAGAACCACAGTTTGAACTCAGAAACTTGATCCTTCAGTCTTGCTAGGTACCATCAGTGACACCCACTGCTCCTGTGCTCCAGATGATACAGTGACTCCTTCAGGGGTCACGTGGTTACCTCCATGAAACCTTGTGCTGTTAAAAAAGTCATTTGTGCCTGAAAACTACCTTCTTTAGTGTTTGTTTACTTTGCTGTTCAACCAATTAAGGGTGCTACATTTTTTACCAAAGTCATATCTAGCAAATAGCCTAAAATAAAATATTCATTGAATAATTTCATACAAAAATTGAGTGAGTTCCTACTGTGTGGCAGAGGCTGTGTTAGATGCTATAATTTAGCTGAACACGAGAGATACAAATCTCCTCTAAGAAAATTACAATCTATTAGATCTGCTTTTTTAAAAAATCCACATGTATAGCAAACATCTCACGCTATGTAGTTTGTTTTATGATTTTTCCTACAAATCTTCAGCAAGGTCTGCTACACACCTGGCAACATAGTTTCTTGGCAACATATGCATTTAAGTTTGTGGCCGTATGCTTACTATGTACTATTTTAGTCAAATTTATAGTGGCAGACAAAAGATAATGTTTCCCCCAAAGCATTTGGCTTTTGAACTTTCTGTACAAAGAAGAACACCCATATCCATCATAAAGTTTAACACAATTTTGTAAAGTCCTCTACTGAATATAACAAAATTCTAAAATGTGTGATAAACTTGTCAAGGTTTGCTTTTCTCATCATGACTGTTTCATCTTTGTGGTTGTTTCTTCAATCTGTTTGTCACCCTTTCCAATCCTGTACTCATTGGATGGAAGTCACTCTGTGCTACCCAGGAATGAGAGTTACGGTCTACCTCCTTGAGCACAGGGCATCCACATAAATTATCTGGATTCATCTGCATGTAAGAATACATTATCCCCATTGACTTATGTATTCCGTCATTCATTTAAATCAAAATGAATTTAGAAACATTTGTTTTGTATTTTGGGTTATAATTTAATACTACTCTTTAATTTTGTTCTGAAATTTTTCCAGTTTTGACTATTAGGAGCTCTTTCAGTTGGCTACTATTCCCTGTGACATATCCCGTGTCACAGGGGTGGCAAATATGGCAAAATAAAATATGTTGATTTAGTTGGTTAAGACGGTAAAGTAAAAATAGTAATAGCTACATTTTTATATTAATATAATTAACATTTACAAAATACTCCACTTTGCATAATCCTACTACAAATCAGAGATGGGGGCAGCTATGCTGTCTATTTTGCAAATTGATGAAACAATTTATTTGAGAAGGTTAAGTGAGTCATCTCTAATTGTGCAGAGAGACCACAAATCTCAAGGCATCTTTTAATGAAATACTTTTCCCCAATATTTTTTGAATGAACTCCAGAAACAAAAGAAAATAATGCCTATATTCTTGTGTTATGAGATTAGATAACTATTTTCTTAATGTTTTTGAAAGTAATTATTTGCAATATTAAATGCATACAAAATATATTCCTAGCTCACAAAAAAAAACTATCAAAAAAATTGTTGCACATAACGTTCTATAGCAGTTCTAGAACTAGACCAAAACTCAGTGTTGCATGATATTTTTAGTTGTATCAAGATTCCAAATCAATAATGGATTATAATTGGTGCGATACTATATTTTAAACAAAAAGCAGAGACCACTGAACATTTTGATTTCACTATTATAAAATACATTCCTTCTACGGAAAGGTCTTCTGCATCCAAAATGAGTTCATTTTACCCATTAGTGGAGAAAAACCCATTTTGCCTTTTTTTGAGTTCATTTTCATCTCAGAGAAATAATACAAATCTTGGCCTGCAGCATTTCCTGCGGCTTAATAACCAGCTGGACCTCAAGCCATCACCTCCTCTCAGGCAACCATTAGTTCCCAGGAAACACTCTGCCTTGATCATTATTGCATAATTAAGACCATTTTGTGTTCCTTTAATGTAACATATCAATTATTGAGGAGAAATATAATACAGGGGAAACAGTAATGACATTGCCTTATATTTAAAAAGAAGGCAAAAAAAAATGAGTAATCCTAGAAGCTTATTTCAATAACTGTCCCTCAAAAAGAAACTAACATCCAAAGTAAATTGCTAAAGACTTCCTTATTGTGATATTTCTTCTTGCAGATAATTTGGCAAAATGGATAAATAACAAAGAATACAACAAAAGGGACATTTCTCCTCAAGAAAATTTTACAAAATGTGCCCAAACCTTGGTGCATGTAAGCTGTGGTGTTGGGAATAATCTCCAAATTCAAGAAAGAAGGCAAGCTAAACAGCCAATGGAACATTCATATAAGATCCTGAGCTCTTTTGGCTTAAAAAATTCAAAATAGACCTCTTCCCCTCTGATTTCCCCTTCATTATAACCAATGTCTTTATTTTGCATAGAAAATGTGAGTAGAGAAAAGGAACCCTATTGACCCACATATACTGTGCAACAACTGCTGATGATTCACCCACTCCAAACCAGAGGAAGTCACAGAGCAAGTAGATACAACATAGGCAGTTCAATTATTCACATGATACTCTTAAGCAAACAAGGGATATGAAAAATTGCTTATAGTCTATTTTGTTGTTGTTGTTGTTTGTATTTTTTTTGAGACCGAGGTTTGCTCTTTTTGCCCAGGCTGGAGTGCAGTGGGGTGATCTCGGCTCACTGCAACCTCCGCCTCCTGGGTTCAAGTGATTCTCCTGCCTCAGCCTCCCAAGTAGCCGGGATTACAGGTGCTCACCACCACACCTGGCTAATTTTTGTATTTTTAGTAGAGACGGAATTTCAGCATGTTGGCCAGGCTGATCTCGAACTCCTGACTTCAGGTGATCTACCCACCTCAGACTCCAGAAGTACTATGATGATGAGCATGAGCCACCGCACCCGGCCTTAATAGTCTGTTATTGTAACAGGCTCTGCAGTAGTCACTATCTCCTTTCATAGTTCCCTGGAAATCTTCCTCTGCCAGATGTCTTTCCTCCCTCTATCTGAACAGGGAACAGGTTGGGAAATGGGAAATGTCCATACAGCCCAGAAGAATGGGGAGTAGTTATAGACTGAAATAGGAAAGGAAAAAAAATGGAGAGGAAGACAACCAAAATGATTCTTCCATTTATAAAAGTGGGCATAAACTTCAAGTGAACAATCTTGTTAAACTATCACTCGGTGAGTCAATTCCAGCAATATATAAAGTATATACTATGTATGTTTATATTAAAAACTCATATTCATAAACATAAAATTCTGGTATTTTTGCTTTGAGTCACTCTGGAAAAAAAAAAGGAATTATGGAATGGTGGTTTAGTGTGTTTCCACCAAACTATAGTGCTAGTGAAAGTTGCATGAACTTTTTGCACTGGAATAACTTTCTCAATATTGGCACAGGTAAGGTTACATCTTGGGGGCCTTGGGCCATTTCCAATTGCATACTTACTTTGTCTTGCAGCTTAAAATTATAAAAATATCTAGAATTAGTTACTTCTTCCACAATTTTATACGTTTATCTAAAGCAATCAAAAAATGTTTAAATGGGACTGCATTTTGAGTAGGTGTCTGTTAGGTGAAACAGAGTTGCAGCTGCCATTTATGCCGGAAGAGGTCTCCTTCCTTTTCTGTGGTCCATTCTGCATCCTAGTTTCTCTCTAGGGTCTTTCAGAAGGTCACGTTTATCCATTTATATTAGAGCTTGGCCACTGTGCTTTTGTATTTAAAACTGTTGATATAGTGGTTAAAGCAGTTTTGTTAAAAATTAGTGCAGTAATACCCATTAAACAATGGTTTCTTAGATGGATGTTTACTTATTGTAGCACAACACATTACCTTGTGGATTATAGTCAATGTGTGTTAAGTAAAGACTATAATTTCTTTTTCAATATTTTTGTTGAAAGCTCATCTAAAATTGCTTTGGTGTTAATATATATGCTATGAAAAGTAGCAGATAGTTATGAATATTCTTATTCTTTACTTTCTAAACACACGTGTATCCCTCAAAATTTGTATGCTCAATGATTCAGCAAAACTGTCCGCTGATTCAGCAAAACCCAGCTCCAGGAATGGTTGCCACACACCTTTCCTGCTGGATCTGATTCCATCAGATCGAATCAAGCCAATCATAGATGATGATGCATTTTTACCTTTGCCTGTCAGTCTCTTTTAACCATGACTGTGAGTTCAGCAGGCAATTTACTTGGCCCTCTTAAACTCCAAAATCACAATCTGAAGGTCCACAGCCTATCTCTTAAGACAGCAGAATAATCTACAGCAATCACACGTCTCTCACAATATGTGATTGGATATACCATCTCGATAGCACTTACTACTTGATTGAAATGTAAATGCTTATAACCACAGTCTCTTCGTACTTTCACATTTAACCGGAATAGATAATGTGAGATGTACCTTCCCAAAGGTCAATGCTATATTTTAAGCAAATGATATAAATAAACAGATATAAACAGATCAATATGGAGTTATCCATATTGATATGAATATAAATTATAGGCACCAAAATAAATTGCCTATTATTAATGCTCTTCTTTTTTTTTTTTTTTTTTTGAGACGGAGTTTCGCTCTTGTTAACCAGTCTGGAGTGCAATGGCAGGATCTTGGCTCACTGCAACCTCCGCCTCCTGGGTTCAAGCAATTCTCCTGCCTCAGCCTCCCGAGTAGCTGGGAGTACAGGTGTGCGCCACCATGCCCAGCTAATTTTTGTATTTTTCAGTAGAGATGGGGTTTCACCATGTTGACCAGGATGGTCTTGATCTCTTGACCTCGTGATCCACCCGCCTCGGCCTCCCAAAGTGCTGGGATTATAGGCATGAGCCACCGCGCCCAGCCATTAATGCTCTTCTTTTCTTTCTTTTTTTATTTCTATGTTTTGACCCATTATTGGAAGCTTACTATGTCCGTCATCAGCATCACAACTTATATCATGGTGTGCAACCTGGCTTGTCCTGTGAACATTTTTGGTACACTGTGTTGTCCACTACTGGCGATTCTTCTTTTTAAAGTCCAGCTCCTTCCTTGAATCTCAACCCAAACCAACCTCTTCCCTAGCTCATACACAAATCTCACTGCAGTTTTATACAGTCAGCTATGTTTAAGAAATAGAAAAATAGAATTATAAGGCTCACTGTACTCTTCCAAAAGGGGCAACCTGCACGTATCCTGACAAGCTCAATGCGTCCAAATCATTTCATTGTTATAATAGATGTGTTGGTCAAGATCCAAAACTTTTTAAGAACCAGTCAGCATTAAGAAAATAGTTTCCTTTGCTGTGCAGCTTTGTAGTTTAATAAGTGCCTCATCTGTCTGTTTTTGTTTTTCTCCTCTTTGCATTTGAGGTCTTAGTCATAAAATGTTTGCCTAGAACAAGGTCCTGAAGTGTTGTCCCTGTTTTCTTCTAGTGGTTTCATAGTTTTAGGTCTTACATTTAAGTCTTCAGTCCATCTTGAGTTGATTGTTGTATACGGTGAGAGGTATCTATCATTCTACTGCCTACCTACGTGAGATCGACACTTTAACTCCCACATATGAGTGAGAACATGTAGTGTTAGTCTTTCTGTGTCTGGCTTATTTCACTTAACATAGCAACTTCCAGTTCCATTTTCTGTTGCTGCAAATGACATAATTTCAATGTTTTTATGCCCAAATAGTATTTCAGTTTGTATATATTTTATATTTTCCTTATCTATTCGTTCATTGATGAACACATAGCTTGATTCTGTATCTTTGCAATGGTGAATAGTGCTACAGTAAACATGCAAATGCTAGTTTCTCTATGGAATCCTGATTTCTTTTCCTTTGGATAAATATCCAGTAGACAAATTTCTGGATCATATAATGCTTTCATTTTTAGTTTTGTTCAGAAATCTCCATATTATTTTTCATAATGGCTGTATTAATTTACATCTCCACTAACAGTGTATAAGAGTTCCCTTTTCTCTGTATCCTCGTATCTGTCAATTTTTTTTTGTCTTTTTAGTAATAGCCATTTTACTTGAGTAAGGTGATATCACATAGTGGTTTTAATTCACGATTCTCTGATAATTAGTGACGCTGAGCATTTCTTTTGATATACCTGTTGGCCATGCCATTTGTATGCCTTCCTTTGAGAAATGTCTACTCATGTCCTTTGCCTACTTTTTAATAGGATTATTTGTGGTGTTTGGGAGAATTATTATTATTTTTTTTTACTGTTGAGCTATTTGAGTTCTCTGTGTATTCTGGATATTATTCACTTGTCAGATGAATAATTTGCAAATATTTTCTCCCATTCAACAGGTTGTTTGGAGATTCTATTTATGATGCTAAAAAAAACACCCTAGGAATAAATGTAGCTAAGGAGGTAAAATATATTTACAAGGAACACTAAAACACACTGTCAAAAGAAAATGAAGAGGGCACAAACAAATGGAAAGATATTCCACACTCATGGATGAAAAGACTTACTGTTATTAAAATGATTATACCACCTGAAGCAATCTACACATTCAATGTAATCCCTATGAAAATAGCAACATCATTTTTTCACAGAAAAATATATTTTAAAAATCCTAAAGTTTGTATAGAACTAAAAAAGAGCCCAAATAGCCAAAACTATCCTGAGCAAAAAGAACGAAGTTTTAGGCGTCACACTACCTAACTTCAAAATACAAGGCTATGGTAACAAAAATAGCATGGTGTTGGTATTACAAGACACAGAGAGAGACGAATGGAACAAAATAGAGAATCTAGAAATAAACCCCCACATTCACAGCTAGCCGATTTTTGACATAAAAGCCAAGAACCTACGTTGGGGAAAGGATATCCTCTTCAAAAAATGTGTGCTGGGAAAATTGGATTTCTACATGCAGAAAAATGAAACTGGACTCTTATACTTTCCTGCCCGAGGCACGGTGGCTTACACCTGTTATCCCAGCACTTTGAGAGGCTGAGGTGGGAGGATTATCTGAGGTCAGGAGTTGAAGACTAGCCTTGCCAACATAGTGAAATGTTTGCATTTGTAAAAATAGAAAACTTAGCTGGGTGTGGTGGTGGGTGAGACTTAAAATTAACTCTTCAATTGTAGTCTTTAAAGACTTACTTGTAATATGCTTCCTAGCTGAATATCAGGGAGAGCTTAAAGCAAATTCCTACCAGTAAATGTTTTACTAATATAATAAATGTCGTAGCATTTCTTAACTAAAACATAAACAGAACCTATTTGAGCACAAAAGAAGAAAGCATATCATTCAGTATATTGATTAAATATTTCAGAGATTTTAGTAAAATTGAAGTTTATTAAAAACATTTACAAAATATCAAGTTGAAATACATTTAAATGAGATGTAGTTTCTCTTAGATAAAAATGATGTTTCATGCACCCCAAACAGCATTTACTCTGTTTTCGTGGTTATTGATTTCATCCTTGGAGCTGGCCAGTTGCATTATAGCTACCGCTGAGTTCTGGTAACTCATAAAATAACCATAATTGAGAGACAATGAGCTTTCCAGATATTCAGTGAGATGCTTTCTCTTGGCAAAACAGACAATATTTTCTGGATTTGGCTACCCTATCGACTTTCTGGTAATCTTAACTTGGCCTTGCTTGTTAACAAGGAAAAGTATCATTTGGCATTTTAATGTAATGGAGGTAGGGAGGAAAAGAAAACTACTATTAAAAGCAGACCTCATCAAACTACAATAAAATACAAACTACTGAAAGTCTGACTATCTGATAACCACAGGCATAAAATAATCTTTTAAGATTTTTACTTCGTATACATAGATATGAAAGAGTGTTTTAAAATCATACTAGCATGCAGAGCTGATGTTTATGCATGTACTGAGTGTGTTCTGATTAGTCATCTCCCATGATATGTAGTCGGTTCTTATTCCTGTTCCATGTGTTAATGTTTGGAATAGCATTCCTACTTTGAAATAGTTTTCAAAGTTTAAGAAACAAAACAACAAATGGGGTGTTGTTACCCCACCTCTTCCCCCCAACCCCCCTCACACACACACACACACACACACACACACACACACATGCACACACACGCAGTTCGTGCCCCATACCACTCTCCTGGACTATGGAAAGTGCCTCAGACCTGCCTCCCCACCCCACTCTGGGCCCATCCTGCCATCCCCATCCTGTAACCTGAGAGAGAGAGAGTTGCAAGTTGCAGATCTGATCTTGTCACCACCACTCTCCATATGAAATCCCTCTAACAGCTCCCCCATTTTTTCTGGATAAATCTTTCTGCTTCCATAGCCACGTGACTGGCTGCTTTAGCATGATGTCACACTGTGGTCACCTGCTTTCTACTCACTCAGGAACTGCTCTCCATTGAACAAACCCTACTCCCTCTGGCTTCAGGGCTTTCCCACTGACTGTGGTATCTCCCCCATGCCACACCGAGGTGGTCATCTCATCACATAGATGACTGTCAGCTCAATCAACAATTCTTTGGAAAGTCTTCCTTGATCTCCTAGTTTAAGCCAGTTCTCTTGATGTAGCTGTCTTTCCTTCAGAATAATTATTTAAATTTGAATCAAGTATATATTAATTAATGTAATTATGTCACTAATATCATTTTCCCACATAGGATTGTAAGCTCTATGTGAGCAGGTTTCCTGAAACCTGCAAACAGTTTTGATCATCACCAAAAACTCAAAGCCTAGGACAGTGATTGCATGGGATAAATACTTAATAAATGTGTTGTATCAAATAACAAATACTTGCCCTTATAAATAAACAAAGTAACCTCTGCTTATAAGTTTTGTAACCTCTTAATGAATTACATTTTTCATTCTAAGTCCTGACTCTTGTTATAAACACATTTTAAGTTGTGACACTGTTGGTGGATTTTAATTCTGAAATTTATTTAAAATCAAAAAAATGATGATAAGATTTATAAATAACCAATGAATCATAAAGAAAAATGAATGGTATCAAGAGAATGTCCCTCCCTGCAAAACAAACAAACAAATAAAACCACATTTATCAGGTTTTCTATAAAGAAGGCTTTATTTAAATCTAATTTTAAATTATGATAATAATGGATTCTGAAGTGTTAAACAGAAATCCAAATATAGGTGGTATTTTCAATGCTTTTCAACTATAAAATTTAATTTTAGAGATGGCTAACCATCTATGAAATTATTGGATTAGCACAGTAACAATATTATGAAATAGGGTTTTTCTCATTCAAAATCCCAAAAAGAGCCCTGAACAAGGCATTTAAAAAAATTACTAAATAATATTTTACAAGAGTTAAATTAGATATTAAGTATAAATGAAAATCTTCAAACATGTGATATATTAAAGTAACTTTTGTTATGCAAACACTACGAATAACATTTCATGATTATTCTCACTTTAGATTTCAGAAGAATTAAGTAAAAGAGGTCAGCGAGGAGTTCTGTGTAACTTTGTATAAGTTAAATTTCATCTGTGGTTTCCATGTCCAAAATACAAATTCAAAAGATCCAATAGACCTGAAAACATGCATCCTTAAATGGAAAAAACTGTTGCTATTTTGTTTAATACTTGGTAAGATTTCAAAGTATTATTTTTTTATTATTTCTAAGTATGAAAGATTCTATCAAAGCTTTGAAATGTCCTTTGCCCTCTACATGAAAATGTGCACTTCCGTGCATTCATGAAGTGGAGAGAAATGATAGATGCTCTAATTAGAGCTGGTACCAAACTCAGCCTAGGCAGCTGCCGTGAGCTGTGTCATTAAAATTTTGATGTGACATAAGATTTGGGAAATGTTGAGAACATTAGAAGGCTGCCCCATCTAGGCCCCATCATGCTCAGCTCCAGACACTACCCCCACTGAAAAAAATCACATAATACCACATAAAATTGTTCAGATATGTGCATCCTCTTCAGTCACCTGGTTACTCCACACAACTTCAATAGATTCTTCAGAGCCTGATCAATTTTGAGGCACTATTTGGCAATCCTGTGGTCAAGAACCTCCTGGCTACCACCCCTTGCTACTCAGTTACTTTTCTTATATCCAGACAATTTTTCCAAAGAATGAACTCTCTCCAAGTATTATGTTTTATAAAAAGTCACTTGAAAGTGGAATAAAATTTCCTATCTCAAAATGTTCCTCTGCAATTATGAGTAGCAAAACCTGAAGAGACACAGGTCTTTCTACCGACTTTGGACTCATTCTGTTTAGATAACTGTATCACAGTAGTATTAGATCAACAAAAGTTCCAATCATTTCTTCACTAACTTTCACCCTCCTGTCAAAATCCAATGCTCAGCTCTCAAAGACAGCAGGAGATTTCAGTGTGAGCAGAGCAATGATTTTTGTGCCTGCAGGCTTTCTTTACTAAGAGAAGAAAAGAAAATGGTAACTGTTAATCAATAGAAAACCCAACACTGGTGGAACAAATGTGTGCTTGCTAAAGCCACATTTTCAGAACCCACATTGAATCTTCAGCATGGAAAGAAAGTGCCTCTGTGCCTAGAGGCTCCTCCAGACCTTTTGCATTCCTAGAATCTTATGGATCTATAATCTCTTTTCCATAAATCTCAATTCCAGAAGGTCTTTATTCCTGAAATTATGTTACAGTCTCTTTAAAACCAGATTTGGAGAGATGGTATGTGGAAATGTTTCAATGAATCCTTGGCTAGTTTTACATTTGTTACGAATGTTCCCTATCTTTGATATTTAATACACAAATGAAATTTATTTCCACACATTTGGCTGGCTGAATTCTGGGCAGAATTATTACAAGTGTGAGCTCAAGAGAACTATTGCATTAAAAATGCTATTTATAACATTTTTGTGTAGATTCTTATGAAGAGGACGTATAGTCTATTTGTGGATGAAGAACGTGGTGAATACATGCATAAATCAGTAAGTAGGGAGATACAGAAATGGCTAGATGCTTACTAAGGCATTGTTCATTTTTTGGGGGAAATAGCAACAAATTAAATTACTAGTCACTTACCTGGAATTAATTTATACATTGAAATACTATATAGCCATTTAAAGGAATGAATGAATCTGTGTACACCGATATGAAACAAATACATACAGGCACAGAGAGACACCTGCTCATCTGCTGCCTAAGCATAGACCAGCATTTAACACGCAATACACATCACTACTTAATTTCAAAGAGTAAGATAATATTATAATTTATTAGTAATATTTGAATTTGTTTTTAAGAGTATATCATAACCATTTTAAAAAATGAAGGAAAAAAAGGAACAGGCTATGTCAAGGACAGCTTGTATATTATACAGGGACAGGCCAGGAGAACAGGGTGTCTAAAAGGTAAAGGTGGCAGGTGGGAGGTAGAGTCCTAGGCACAAGAAAAGAAAGAGACTCTTCCGCTGAAGCTTCACTTGATCTGGTCTTGCTGCTTTTATAATGTACAGTTGGACAATGTCAATAAAATATTCACTTAAAATAAGAAGATATAAAACCTTTATAATAAATAAAAGATCAAGTCTACTACCATGTGTTAGCTGATTGTCAAATAATGCAGCCAAAAGTAAAAATAAAAATAATGGATAGTAATAGTAATAATGATGGTTTTCTTCTCACTGAAACTAGCTTCCAATCACTGAAAAATATTCTGCTTGGCTTTGGTGTCTATAACAAAATACTAATACTTTCTGAATTATTACCTTTTTTGTAATATTTCTTATGCTTTTCTTTAACATTTAATTTTTTAACTCTTTTCTTAAGGGAAAACGTCTATGGACTTTAGTCAGAAACCTCAAATAAATATATATATTTTTCAATCTCAATTTTAATCATATCTTTTCACAGGTTTTTTGACTGCTGGCATTTATAATTGCTTCTTATTTAAAACTCTCTGAATTTCTAAATTGAAATATTGGATTACTGCTCACAATGAAGGTTTGGAATTTTCTTCAAGATGCACATTTTTCTTTCTTTAACCTATAAAGAAACAAGTGTAAGCATGTCATGGTATATATTTCTACAGCAACCACTTTGCTTCTGCAATTTCAGACACTTTACACTGTCTTTCAAGAATAAATATCATTTGAGAAAGAGGGGTGGGGCAGCATATCTCTCCAGCCTCAGATTATTTCTTCCTCGGGCAGAACTTCCCATGACGCTGTCTCATCATCATCACCTTCTTCTTGTCTGAACTCATCAGCATGTCAGCCAAATTACTGTGCTGCTAAGTCACTGAGAAGATCGGGACCCCACACCAGGACGATCATCTTTGAAATGCACGCAACCCTAGAATGGGTAAAGAGAGATCAAATATTTCAGATCAAAAGTGGGATGTTTGTCTAGATAGGTGGCCTAAATGTCTACTCTGATTAGGAAAACTATTTTAAGCAGAAGTTATAATTTGCCTTAATAATGAATCAAAAAGTGAAGACCAAAGTATCTGCCTTATTCAAATTGGGTGTAGCAAATGAAATACGACTTAGAGTCAATCTTGAATACAAAATATCAGCTTTCTGAATACATACAAATGTTTCCATAAATATATAAAACGTATTTGTATTAAATGGAAGACTAAGGTACAATTTAAACTACATTTGTTTTTGCAAACACCTGAATTTCATTATCTGCCATTCATTAAGAAAAGGTACAGAAAGAAAAAAAAAACAAAAACTTCAAACACAAATGTATAATTCAATTTTGTTTCAGGCAGCTGTGGAAATGGTATTTTTTTTCATATTTGTATAACACAATAAATGTGTAGCCCACAGCCAAGCGGAATGCATAAATTTTTCCCTGGCATAGCTACTATTTCTAATCATGCTCAAGAGAATATTTTATCTGCTTTGTGTATATATATATACACACACACATCTTCAACATTCATTAACATTAACATTTATTTTGTTTCCTGTTACGCATGTGTATATGTGCTTTTATTTAATAATGTTAGTTAACATTTCCTTTTTCTGTAAATAATGATAGTATAATTTGAAAAGTCTGGCTCAATTCCCAGAGTTAGGTCAAGCTAATATATGAATATATTTAGTCCAGTTTACTGTTTTATTGGAGTTTGATGTTGAGTTATATTTTTTCAAAGAGTATTTTTTACGTTGCAAGTTCCAAAAATGATCCTAAAAAAGACAAAGCCTTGTTTTCTTTTTATCTTGAACTGTAATAAGAAGTTGAATCTAATTTTGAAACTCCCACAATTTTGCAGCACATATATTTTGGATTATGTGGGAGGCTAAAACTATATTGGGCATGAAGAATTGTTCCTATCTTATTTTCTGGCATAAAATCTTGTTTTTCTTTATTGTTTTTGTATGTCTCAGAACTTCAGAAAAAGGAAAAGCATGCATCCACAATTAAAGAAAAAGTAATTCTAAATGTACAACATCACCAATGAATCCAACCTATTTCTCCTAATATTTTTGGTTTGGATACCTCGCTAAATAGCATCGTCGTTCTCTTAGACATGAGATTAAAATGCCTGGGTTATTGTTGACTTCTTTCCTATTCCTATGTGTTAAGTCCTTTTGTTTATTTTTATTATTTCTATTATCACAGATTCTACTCATTTTTGTCCTCTGTAACTATTATCTAAACACATTTAAGAGTTTCCTAATTGTCTTTTATAATTTGATTTCTTTCCTCTCCAATCTGTCATTCATTTTGAAGCCAAAACAACCTCGATCATAATATTTACTTCATTTTAATTATTTCTCCTTGTCTAGTGTGTTGGGTTTGGGATGAATTCAGCTGTCCTCTCTGTTCCAGTTACACCTTAAAATTACTTCAGTGATTTTTAAATACGTCAGTCTCTGGACCACAACCTCGAGACTCTGATTCATTATGCAAGGAGTGGACATGGGCCTTTGAATTTCTAACGAATGTTGTTGTGTTTTAATTGTGCTAATAAAACACTGCACTGGCAACCTAATAAAACAGCCGGCTAATAACAGGTGCTAAATAAATACTTGTGGAACAAATGAATGATTCTTTGTATGAACAGCTCATTCTCAAGTAAACACCTGAACATCAACCTCTCCCACCCCACACCCCTTTTGAAATATTCTTCATAACACTTACTACTGTGTGAAATTCCCTTCTGTGTTTGAATTTTTACTGTCTGCATCAGCATACGGAATGTGAGATCCATGAGAACAGAGACTTTATTTGATTTGTTCACCACAGTGTCTCAGTGCCTGCAACAGCACCTGGTAAAGCAGAGGGTCTTCTGAAATACGTTCTGAATGGATAAATGAGTCCTAGGAAAAGTGTGAACATGGTAGACCAATGAGAAGTCACCGCTACAACACCAAGTTCCTGACACACAGTTTCAAGGTCCAGTAACATTTTTTCTATGAACTAGCTGCTTTTAAAGTCCTCTAGATCAACTGTACAGATTAGCAAGTCTTTTAACTAAGCATTGAGCAGAGTACTGCTCTGAGATTTAGCACCTCAATTTTTTAGGTCCCCAAAGAGCCTGGTTTGGTTGCAGAGATGGACTGTCGAATAGGACTTTATGCAGTAATGGAAATGGTCTATGTCTGTAGCCAAGTATGGGTAGTTATTGAATACTTGATAACGGCTGGTGACACTGAGGAACTAAAGTTTTAATTTTAATTTAAACAGCCTTAGGTTGCTAGGGATTACCATTTTGGACAGTGCAATTCTAGAATTATTCTTCTCATATTCAAAAATTATCTTATGATGCTGTCATAAGCGAAAAATGAGCCAGGTCCCTATAATGGGTATGGCAGTCATGTCCTGTGAAAAATTTTATTAATGACCTCCATGTTCTGTGACGTGTAGAGCAAAATCTTAGTCCCCATGAGTAAGGCCCACTTCATGTGGATACCTGGCTTTCCCCCTTGTCCATCTCCCTTAGTGGACAGTCTGTCCACTGACAGTGCTCTCCTTAGGTGTCAGTCTCTGGCTGTCCCGTGCCATTTGCACAGAGTCGTCCTTGAGCTCCACTGTGAGAAGTCTCTAGAGATGAGCTGAGCTTACCCCACATCAACTGAAGGAGGCTATCTGAGTCCTGAAGATCCCAAGTCATCCTCATATCCCCATGAATGTGAATGGAAGACGGGCCTGCTCAGAGAATCATCAGGGCTTTTTATTGTGGCCTGGAGCCAGTTGCCAATGAATGCCTAGGAATGCACTTAGTATGTTGCCATTGGGGCAGATCAGACTTGTACCCTGCAGAGAAATCCCCTAGATATGTCTGCAATTGCTTATTTGGGCGTTGTAAACATGATGTTGTGAAAGATATAGACTTACATCATCCAGTCTCTTCTGGCAAAACATGTAGGTTCAATCATTCCTGCATTTTCCTTAGTTCACACAGATTTATATCCTAAAAATTGGCATTGGTGGGTGTGTCAAGTTATCATTTTAAAAACATAGAAACCTGAACAAGATATATCACTCCAGTCTACAATGTCTATATGCAGAGTATCCACAAAAGAACGAAACTTCAACAGAAGAACCAAATTTCTTTAAATGAAAATGACTAGCAATCATTTAATATTTTACCATTTACAAAGAGTTTAACTATAACAGTATTGATCTTGAATTAGTTTCCCCTGAATAACATTTTCATTTCTTAAAATTTGCTGGATGGAAAACCAGAAAGTAGAGTGAAGCAAGTATTGTGTGTGTGAGTAGTCATTGCATGTACACATAACAGTGAGCAACTCCTGCATGGAGCTGTGTTCTAATTATCTTTTGCTGCATAAGAACTACACCCCAAATTAGTGGCTTAAAGTAAAAACTTACTGTTGTACGTGATGATCCTGTTGGTCCAGGATTTGGAAAGGGCATGGCAGGAGGTCTCATCTCTGCTTCACAATATCTGTGATTTAGCTGGGAAGACCCAAAAGGCTGGAAACGCTGATGGGTGCTGATTCTTTCCAGCCTCTCCAGGTAGATAGCTTGGGGATTCTTACAGCATGGTGGCCTCACTGCAATCAGACATTTGCATGGCAGCACAGAGCTCTCACTGTGAATGTTCCTAAAGACAGGACGTAGAACCTGTCAGAGTTGGAACCCTGAGTCCAGTGCATGGTTTAGCCTTACTTCAGTCAAAGGAGAGTCAATCCAAGGATCACTCATGTTCATGAGGAGGAGACATAGGCCCTCACCTCTCCCTGGGTGGAGAATCAGAGAGTTTATATCTTTAACCCACAGAAGGCAGACAGCTTTCCATTGTTATAAACCACTCTCCTCACTCCATCTACCTGTGCTAATGGTTTGCTCACAGGAATTTGTTCAGCACTGTGTAGAATTGGGATTAATTTGTGCTTATTGTGCAGTTAAAAGAGAGAGGCACTGGGTTGAAGATTTTTAAAAAGCAAAAGTTTGAGAGCCAGTAAAACCTGGAGTGAACTCTCCTGTCAGCCATTTACCAACTGTATGACCATGCCAGTTATGACAAAATGCAAACCTCGATTTCCTCATCTATACAAATAAAAATTAACACTGATCTGGCTGAATTGTTAAGATTAAAAATATGTGACAAGTGCTAAACCAGATACATCTTATGTGCTCCATTGATTTTAATTATTCTTTCTCTTTTATGCAGGGTATAAAGGAATCCGAACACGACTGATACTTTCTTTAGTTTTTGGATCCAGATATACATTGGGTAAAGCCTGCTTCATAGGTTTTCAAAGGAAGAGTCTTCTGAGCAAATCTGAAAACTTTCTAAACTCCATTGCTATGTTACTCCTTATCTTTATATGAATTTAAATTCTAGAAGTGAGATAAAACTGTGGTAAAGCTACATAATACTTCTGACATATTTTCAAGAGTAGACAAACTTCAATTAATTTGTAAGATATAGAATGCAATTTTTCCAATTAAAATGTACCCCTTGGTTTCTGGAGTGTTAATAACCATTCACACCTATAGTTCAAATAATGTAACCTTGTGAAACATATAGAAGGGTTTTCAAACTTTATTTAGAGTTAGAGATCTCCTTTTATAAAGCAAACAAGTAAATTATTTTCCTCAATCCCACTATCTATTTTTGTAAAGTGGGAATTTAAGGCAATGGTTTTGCTTTCAAGTGGAAACCTGAAAAATATACCAACTTTTAAATGTCTATAGGCACAAACTCAAGCCAGGTCTCACACAGCTTCTCACTTAATGATCTGTTAATGTTTACTTCTTTTTTTTTTTTTTTTTTTTGGTTCTTTTGAGACAGAGTCTCACTCTGTTGCCCAGGCTGGAGTGCAGTAGTGCCTCAGTCTCCCAAAGTGCTAGGCATCAGCCACCACACCTGGCCCGTTAATGTTTAATTCCCTAGAGGGTAATTTTTTGAAAAGACAAATTGTAGCTCCTTCTCAGAGCTTTTCTAAACTACAGCAGATCACTTAAAATCTGACATGCCAAGATATAGCCAAGCCTTGTCTTAGTTTTCTATCACTGCCATAACAAAGTAGCACAAATTTCGTGGTGAAAAAACATACATATTCATGATTTCATAGGTCTCATCAGGTGAACAGACACCTCACCTGGCTAAAAGCAAGGAATGGACAGGGCTGCATGTCTTCGGGAGGCTCCAGGGCGGAGTCCATTCTCTTCCCTGTCTCAGCTTCTAGAGGCCACGTGCATACCTTGGCTTATGGCCTGTCCTCTGTCTTTAGAACCAGCAATGTTGCTTCTCTCACTCTTTGTCCAGCACAGACTCTTTCAGCACAGCTGGGAGACCTCTGTTGATTATAAAGATGCCTGTGATTACCTCAGACCCACCAGGATAACCTTGGTCACTCTCCACCTCCAGTTCCCTAACATCAATCACATCTATGAAGTCCTTTTGTTATGTAAGATCACATATCCACAGATTTTCAGAATTAAGAACTGGACATCTTTGGAGAGTAGATAGAAAATTCTGCCTACTATAGCCTTTGATAGCATAATGAACACGTTGATTTTCATGAGGTTTTCCTAAATTGAATTTTATTTTGTCTCAAAGGTGCAGAAGGTCAATCTTTGACTGCCAAGTTTCAATGCTCATCTTACTTTCCATTTCTGACCAAGATTGATGATTACTTGAATATGCTGGGTACCCAGGTAATTTTATTTACTTTTATTAAATAGGATAATTGTATTTCAATTAATGGATTCTCCTTGACAACAATAAAAAAATTACAAATGTTAGCTGAGAGTGACAGTTATAAAATAAATTTTGAAAGTCTAATCAATCCCTGGTGGAATAATTTGAGAAGCAAAATAATTAGAAACAATTTTCACTGAAAGGCATGCAGTATGTTAATTTCTTCCACTTAGCCTTCAACAAAGCTAAGGATGTTGGAATGAAAACAAGCTTATTGTCTTCTAATGATGGCCATGCCTTGGAACACTATTCCCTTCAGAGATTTGTCCCTGGTTTGTGGAATCACAATAAAATATTATCAAAATAATTGTGGATAAACAGAGAGAAGCCAGGCATGAAAAGGAAAGAGATCTTGGAGCACATATCTATTTGTATGATAGTCTTGATAGCAGTAAATATACGTGAACAAAAATGTGTGAATAGAGGAATAATTTTTCCAAGTGCATATTTTTTTAAAATCAAATCAACCCTTACTTGAAAAATTAGTGTAAAATTAAGAAGGCAGCAGGTATCAGTATGTTTCAGCACGTATATATAAGCAGAAGTAGGCAAGGCAGCTACAATTTCTACAGGTAGGAGAGAGTTATTATCTCATTTAGAAAGTTAAATGCTGTACCATAGGGTTCAATCACATTAGTGCTAGGCAGAACACTAAATTCAAAGTAGCTGGAGGGCAGAATTTTCCTTATGTTCTCCTATTATCATCCACAAGTTCTTAACCACATAGGTGTGTACCTTTATTTCCTGGCTGCATTTTCTCCTCTTCAACTTACAAATTTTTCCTGTATAAAAACTAATTCTGCTCTGTCATATTTTATTAGGGCCTTATTTTCTAATAGTGACAATGAGTGTAAAAGAAATTCCCATTATCCTGTTGTATTTTATTTCCTTCAAGTATTCATTGAATCCACAAATATGTAAGGGCCACAAATAATGTACCAATGGTGAAAACTTTAAACATTTCTGACACATAGATGAAGGGGATATATATTTTATGAAGTAATGAGCTTATTATAGGGGACCGAGTTTGATACTTTCTCTGCCTTCACATCATTGTGAGAGTTTACAGATTTTACAAACTCAAGGTTATAAATTACTTTCCAATTATGGTTTCCCTATTCAGAAATAATTAAAGTAGATTCAAATGGTCTTTTTGGTAGCATTCCTTCTTTCTGCCATAGCACTATTAAAAGACCTAAATTTGTTAAGAAGAAAAAAAAATGGAGTATCAAGCTGAATTTTGTGATGTGCAGGGCAACCAATGAAGAATATTTTTCTAGCAATTGTCTAGTTGACTTTCATCACATTTCTAAACATTCCCAAGCAGTATTTAATCTTCTGACCGTTGTGTTTTCTGTCCCTATTGAATGCAAAGAAAATCACTCTATGTCTTTTTTTAGTCCATATTGACGGGTATTTTTAGTTTTTTATTTCTTGAATGATCTCTTGTTGGCTTTTACAATAAATTCCAGCTACTGGATTTTTACTTGGTTAATCTTCCTAACCATAATTTGATCTATTTTTTTTTTTGTCCACAGGCTTGACATGTTTCTTTACTGGAATCATCTTGCTAATTTGGAATTAATTTTTTGCAAGAAGAGACTAGAGTTATATTCTTGTTATATCTTCAATCAGAATAAACCTACCAAGATTAAAAATAATTGCTTAAGGATTCACAAACATAATTTCTAATATATAGCAGGTATGTTTGTTATATGTTAAGCAGACTGTCCTCATGTAAAACGCTAGGATTTTCCAGTTTTGGGGAAATTGAAATCTCTCTGTGTAGCCATGCTGGCAACTTGTCTCGGTTTTCTTCTTTTTTTTTTAACCCCAATGGCTAATAATTTTAAAATGCCTTTGATACCATCCCTTTTTATCATTCTCATTTTTAAGTCAACTAACAAAATACCAAACAGCACATTCATTAATAGTATCTACTATTTATTACTTATTTATACATCATTGAAGCTAGACTGGTAAAAGCAAAATTATTTTAGAAATTCTACATATATAAATAAAACAGCTCATCAATGTACACTCAACCAAAATATTCTATATTTATTTATTTAAAATTATTTTGAGACAGAGTCTCTCTCTGTTGCCCAGGCTGGAGTGCAGTGGTGCGATCTGGGCTCACTGTAACCTCTGCCTCCCAGGTTCAAGCGATTCTCCTCCCTCAGCCTCCCAAGTAGGTGAGACTACAGAGACACACCACCACACTTGGCTAGTTTTTTTTGTATTTTTAGTAGAGATGGGGTTTCCCCATGTTGGCCAGGCTGGTTTCCAACTCCTGACCTCAGGTGATCCGCCTGCCTTGATCTCCCAAAGTGCTGGGATTATAGGTGTGGGTCACTGCACCCAGCCATTCAAATTTTAAAATACTGTTTGATAATTGAGTTAAAGTAATTATACAGAGAATAATATTGATCAAACGTAATGTGTGGCAAATGCAATTTATATTGATGAAATGAAGGATATAGGAATGGAATAAACGGTATAGAATTTGGACTAAGAGCCAGTTCCAGGACAAATAACATATTAGCACAGATTTGATATGAAATTTACCTAGATAATACCAAGAGGACTTCTAGGAAATGCTCATGCTTTCATATATAAAATCAATCAATGGGCTCTGTATTTCAAATACGTTTTTGTTACTTACAGGAAAATAAGCAAGGGAGTGCTATTTGTCTAGAAGGTGGGTTTTATTACATGATAAGACGCTCAAAAACATTTCATCGTAAGTGCATCCAACTATATCATAAACAAAAATCAAAGATTTTACTCGATTAATAAGAGAAACAATAAGACATTAGAACCCATTCAAAGGCATATTTAAAATCATAAGTATGTGAAACTGGTCTATTCACAGAGAAATAATCAATAGCATTTTCACTGGACACAATAACTGTATTTTTCTGGAAGAAAGTCAATTACATTTATATCATATTTTAAAAATTTTACAAAGTTGTAAAATAGCTCAAAGATGATGAAAGTCAGAGAAATCTTGGAAGTCTCTGCTAGTCAGGTGATTTAGTAATCTTTACAGCTCATTTCACAGTCTTTCACAACTTCTCCCTGCATTCACTATCACACTCCATTCTCTTTCCACATCAAAATCTAAGGAAAATTCAACCTTATCTAAGAGCTCATAAAATACTAATGTAACTTAAGATGTCCTTGAAAAACTGCCTTGTGGTCAGCACAGGAGGAAAAGCCCTTTGATAGAGAAAAGGAAACTTCCCAATACTCTCACAGGGAAGGGACAAATGGACCATTTTATCGTGAGGTTTGGAGCTTTAGAAAGGTGATGCATGTGTTACGTAACTATGGTATGGGCAATCCATCTTATGGGGAATAAAAAATGAGGCACCACAGTTAATTTTTTCTTGCCATCTTGATATTTTTGTCTTACTGTAATTAAATGACTCAAAGTATAGTGTGATCCAGAGAGAGAAGCCATCCTTCATTTGGGCTTAATCTCAAAACACAGATGTGTATATTTCAAGTAACAGATGACATGTGAGTCTCTGAGGGAATTTTGTTTTAACCATAAACCTATGAAAAATTAAGTAAAATGGACAATTCCTGCAATTGCTATACAATCATTAAACCAACATGTATGTTAAAAGATGATAGAGTTAATATGTATTACATATCCATTTAAATACTGCGGCAGCAAAGCAGAGAGAAGAAGGAAGAGAGAAGGTAACAAGGAAAGAAGGATGGAAGAAGGCCGGGAGCGGTGGCTCATGCCTGTAATCCTAGCACTTTGGGAGGCCAAGGTGGGTGCATTACCTGAGGTCAGGAGTTCAAGACCAGCCTGGCCATCATGTTAAAACCCCATCTTTAAAGAAAAAAAAAAAAGGATGGAAGAGAGGGCATGAGGAGACCTATTTTTAAGCGGTACAAAAGCATTTACGGAGATAATTATGTACCTGGATCCCTTACCCTTCCTCAGCCCTATGCAGAGCATGTATCTTCTTCATTTTTAACTTTTAACCATGAGAAAGCTAAATGCTAATCTTGAAATGTATGAAAGCAACTTCTCTGGATTTTTTAAATCTTAAATTATACTTTATGCTGAACTTTTTTCTTTCTCAAAAATCCTTCATTTGTCTATAACATAGTAACCATTTTAGAACTTTTTTTTAAAAAAAAGTGTCCACTGGCTTCTTTGTATTTTCTCATTTGGTAGATTTTCTTGAATTTTGTTTTTTATAAACATGACTAGAAAAGTTTGTTAAATTTTTGGATTTCCAGGTCAAATATCATCAGTAAATCTGGATTGCCCTCAAAATACCCATCTTTTTCAAGCATCTTGGGTGATAATTCCGTGTCTCTCTTTAAAACTACAGGCTACTAAGAGAGAAATATGTGAAAAATAAGTCTGTGCATATACAACAATAACATGTAAATTTCACACAGCCTACCTGTGTGTGTGTAGGTGTTTTAAATATAAAACACTTAAAACTGTTTCCCAGATTATTTTCCACTGTTTGACCACCTAGTTTTCAAGCTCTACCAGACTACAATATCTGGTGCTGTCTGCCTTTCTTTTGCCTCTTATGATAATTATTTATCTGTGTATTAACTTAGGTAATGCGATTTTTTTTCCCTAATGTATTTTCTATGTGTTATGCTTTATAAGTGAAATTCAATTTTTTAGCTTTTTAGAGTAGTATAAACATTAAGTTAAAATCAATTGCAAAATGATTTTTTAATTGTTCTGAAAATAATCAATTTCTTAACCACATAATTTAATTTTGACTTTCATGTTTTATCTGAGACTACTTAAATCTGTCATTTACCATATTCCTAAAGCCCTTTAGTTTGCCACACAAAAAAAGTATAGCCAAGCAGCTAGAAAATGGAAGTCACTCAGTGAAATTATATTTATAGGCATAGCAACGGAACTATTACAGAGTAATTCCACAGTGATTTTTAGTCATACTGATGAGCTTTAATCTGTCTATAAAGTAGTAGAGGCTATAGTTTATTGGTGTGAAGCAAAGTTAAATTTAGATGTGTTCTGTAAGAGGTTATTTCTACTCATTTTCAATCTAGAGTTCCAATCAGAGCTGCCTAATCTTTGTACTACAGGAAAGCTACTTAAATAAGTTCTACTATCTCTAAAAGGAAGCTAAATTATTCAACTTCCCTATCAAACTTTCCTATGGAACAAGGAATTAGTCAAGAATACACGGTAGGTATGATCGTGTGAAGTTTCATGCTGGAAACTTACCTGGCCAGAGAGTTCAAGCTAGACTGTACAATTCTACAACAGATGGTCTAATTTAAACTATGTCTATATTTTATTTATCTGTGTTGAATATTTCTATGACACCCTATGTATTGGGTTATAAAATTTTCCATGATAACTTTATTTATTATAAGTAATGAAATTATTTATTTATGCTGAATGAATCTTTGATATGTTGAGAATAATCCCAGTTGGGCTATGATGCTCTACAAGTCCTTCAATAAATATTTAAACCATATAACTGCAGGCTTCACATAGGAAGACAAATTGTTTTGGTTTGCTAAATATCTTTCAAAAGATTTTACTCAAAACATGGTTTATTACTAGAAGCTGTGTGTGTGTGTGTGTGTGGTGCGTGTGTGTGTGTGGTGTGTGTGTGTATGGTGTGTGTGTGTATACCTGTGTGAGTGTATTTTAAGAGCATGGTCATTTGTAATATATGTACGTTGTTTTACTAATGGCACTATTCTGCTTCTTCAAGATTATCTCAAGGCGAAGGGCAACAGAATAATCAATAAATGGCAAAGTTCTATCAACTTGAAGTTTAAAATGAAATTAGATAATGCTACAAATTCATAATCAATTATTTCACAGCTAAATGAATCCATTTAAGGGTTTAGGGATTGACTGACTAAAGCCAGCAATCACGTATATCTGTAACAAAATCTGACTTGCGTACATTTACAATTATATGAAACAAATAAGCTGCAAGGAAATACACCAGAATGGAAAAAGTTAACACTGCAATTACTCTTTTCAAGTTGGAATTGGGAATTGGGAAAGAGAGGAAGTTGGAGAAAAGCCAGAGTCAAAATTTTGGTGAGAAATAAAGAATAGTTGAAGGAGTGTTTTTCACAAGTGTCCTTACGGCTTTGAAAATGTCACTCCTCTTCTGGAAATCTCATGACTTTTAAGAAGTAAAAGATGAACTTTATGATAAATCTGAAATTAAGCAGAAGATTGTATTTCCCTTTTCAAACCCTCACCTCATTTTTTTCTAGACATTCCAAGGTGATTCTAAATGGCAATTTGCACTGTCATTTTAAAAGAATTTCTCGGCTATTTGCTGGGCACTTTATCAAAGGAGACACTGAGGTAAAGACGTTAAGCTGCATACTTATAGTGAGATAAGAAAGCAGAAGTTAAGTCAACCTTAGAAACCAGATCTCCAGACTCCTGGGCCTTCATTCTTAAGCCACACTCTCATTTAATATATCCACTGTGGCTTTTAGCATGACACAAAAGCGTAATTGGATCCACGAATGCAGAGCTTTGGAGGGCACTATCAGCATTACACATTATCTTTCATCTTGAAATCTCACAAAGCTTTATTAAACTGTTCAAAAAGGAAGTGCCATTGTTCCCATGTACCTCTCTCTCCCCAAATGATAGCTCAAGTGGATTTATCAGGTGGCTAAATGGGAGTACTAAAGCGGTTAAATTTAATTCAGGGGAGGATATTTCCCTATGAACACAGCAGCTTTTGTAGTGTTGATGCTAAAATGGTCCCCTTGTCGGAGGAGTTAGGTCTTATGAGATCCTCTAAGCAAATTCAGAAAAGGAGAGGCGCTTGACCACAGAAACTGTGTTTGGTACATTTGAGCACCAAAGTGAGTTTTTATTCCATGGCGTGCTGTAATGTGGGAAGGTAAAAATATCTCAGATGGATCAATTACTAAATTATATTAATCAAAGTCTGTATTTATGAAGGCAAAGTAAAAAAAAATTAGTTTAGAAATAATCTGGGTGATTTAGGGTGAAGAATATTACATTATGAATCTTTAAGGCAATTTGAAATCCAATCATTTTTCATTTAAAAAGTTTAATATGTAAATACTCTCAATTATACTTAAGACAGAAAGTAAGATGTTAGATGTGCCTTTATTGGACTATCTATTTACAGAATTTAGGAGAAAAATGTCTGTGTAATGGCTTCAATTTTTCGCATTTATTTTGTATGTTTTATGTAAAGAAAAACTAAGAACTCCATACTAAATTTTTATAAATGGACACATATACACCCACATTTTTAAATAGGTTATGATAGGGAAGAGGACTATTAAATTAACTCTAAATAATATTAATTGGAGGGTCTCATTCTCATACTAATTTACTAAAACTTTATGTCAATAATTCTCCACATTAATATATATTTTTCTGGCTCTTTCAGAGACATTTTTACTCACCATTTGGAAAAACTAACAAGAGAAGAAAAAAGAAATTCTTATCTGAAACTTGAACTTATCAAAACTCACTTGTCTAGAAATTAGCCTGGGAATATCCAGGCACTGGAATTTCTTACTTTGTTTTCTCCCTCCCAACTTCAGTACTGAGAGGAATAAGTCATTTCCAAATGTCTATGTTTTGAATTTTTACATAGACTAAATTTAGAGTTATGTAAAGATGCAATAATTAGGTCTCTTAACAATTTTCACGCAGAGGTATTTTTATAGGAAATGAAAAAAAAAAGTGTTTTCTTTATAAAACATTCACTTGTACCAAAAAACATGTCTTACAAAAATTACATATGAGGTACTACAAAAAGGGAGGTCCACAGGCCTAATTCTCCCTCTGGATGATTTATGATGTGGGTGTAAAAAATGAAGTGCGTATTTTAAAAAATAATAAAAAGAATCCTTCCTTTACCTCATTCTAAATCTGATGAATGGCTATAAATAGGGTATGAAATTTTTGGCCAGCCGCAGTTCCTATTATTCCTAATTTCCTTATACCCAAGACATATTATTGAGTTAGATTACCTGGTGGCCCTCAAAATGTTTGAGTCTCAGCACCATGCTAGTCCCTGCCTCAGTTTCTCCAGGCTTCCCTTGACTGGTGTCAAGCACAGTTCCTTCACCCCCTGCAGAGCTTCCGTGGTCCCAACCCACCACCCACCAGGGGTTCCTGTCAGCACCCATGAGCTTTTAATAGCCCTCTACTTCTTACAGTTATCTTTGTCAATTGTTCTGAGGAATCCTTAGCAACATTCTGATGAAATTTGTTAGTACCCACAAGTTAGCAGAAGAATAACATCACCCTTCTCTTACTGTCTCATGTCTGCTTCCTCCGATTCTCTCTCTCACCTGGTATCATACATCTTTCCAATCAGGCTCATTTTGTATAAAGCAAACCTTTATGTTAGAAGCTGAGACCTCCAACAGATAGAAATTAAAACCACACTGCTACCAGACCTGGGATCTGGAAGGACAGTCTTCATCCCTGTTACTCCCAAACTCACTGAGGCTCTTCAAGCCTGTGATACCCTACCTTTGGTGCGGTCTCTCAAATAGAGTTTTTACTCTCTCAAAATTATATTTCCTCCAGTGCAGATTCAGTAGCGATTTACTTTTGGGTTACATACCTAAAATACATTGGTTATAAAAATAATTCTACTCAATTGTCAGTCATATAAAAATGAACTAAATGTAAAAATTATAAACTCACTAGGCATACTGGCTCATGCTTGTAATCCCACATTTTGGAAAGCCAAAGTGGGAGATTGCTTGAGCCTAGGAATTCAAGACCAACCAGAGAAATATAGACCCCATCTCTACAAAGAATTAAAAAGTTAGCCAGGCGTGTTGGTGCGCACCTGTAGTCCTAGCTACTTGGGAAGCTGAGGAGGGAGGATCCCTTGAACCCAGAAGGGAGAGTGCAGTAAGCCGAGATTACACCACTGCAATCCAGCCTGGGTGACAGAGACAGTCCCAAGTTCCTGTCTAAAACAAACAATCAAACACACACACACACAAACAAAATTTTAAAACCCCTTAAACTAAAACATTTACAAAATTTATGTATGATAGAAAAAGATGATTTGTGAGATAGGCATCTATCAGGTATCTACCAGGGCAATTTTAATTCCTAAAAATAGTCACATAATTTTTAAAATAATAGAATATCATGAGAGTCACTTCTAAAAGGCATGATTCTGTATCTTGAATATTAATTCTTTTGCTTGTAAAATTTCATTAAAAATTTATTTAATCTGTTATGTTTAAGACTTTGCCTCAAACCAAAATAGAATCTATCATTTAAAATATTTTTTTTTCAAAAGATCTCTACTGTGCAGTATTATCTAACAGTCTGGAATGACAGTTAGTACTATGAAATATATTTGGTTTCTTGGTCGTTTCTGACCATCCAGTAAGGCAATTATTTTAAGCCAAAGCAACCCATAAGAAATTTTAAGATGAGCTTTCTTAGAACAACATCTAACAATACAGCTGCACTTCAATGTAAAAAGATTGTTTTTTTACACAAATGTATCTTATACTGATGCATTTATCAAAAGAAACTTTTCTTCAGATTCACCAGGGAGATCACAGTGTGTTTCTTTAATTAGAGAATTTCTGCAATTGTGTGGTGTACTGGTCTGTACAGAAGCTTCCCTTAGTACATGTTCAATAATCAATTGCTATTGAGGAGTGCTGAAACCTGGGCTAATTTCCCAACTAAACGGAGTAGATGCATACTCACCCATTTGCACTTTCACAAACTAGGACAATAGCAGCTTTTCTTAGGGGCTCATATAAAGTCCAAAAGAGAAAGGACACTATTTTCTCTTCAATAATAGACTGATTACACCTTTTGGGGCATGGGGATTAAAGGAATATAGGAAAAGGGAGTGTCAAGTTGCCTGCATTTAGAGACTAGACCCTTCTTTACACTTTCCATAAAGGGTAGTGTGAAAGATACTTTAAACCAATTAAATTTATCTTGCTTTATTTCTGAGCAAATTGACTCCAACTATATTCCAGTTAAAAATAATTTTTAAAAATGGCAGAAATGTTGATCTTTCCTATACCCCTGCTGCTAAACTCCAAGAGTCTATGCTCCTTGACAATAGGACTTTGCTTTGCTATTCCATTAGGCCAGCAACCACGCCTGGCAAATAGCAGATGCTCACATATTTGTTGGCTCAAAAAATGGGTGATCTTCAATTTTTAGTCAAACTAACCCACCGTTGTCTACTCATTTGTGTTGCTTGTCTCACAGACTGATTATCTCATCGATTCATTTATTTGTTCACTCATCCTTTCATTCAACAACTACTTACTGGGCACTAACATATACTTAGGTTTGGCTCAAAGTTCTCAGGATTCAGTGGTACACAGGACCATGGAGAGTCTATCATCGCTATAAATTTCTCCTCACTTTTAGAACACTGCCCCCATCTTTCCTTTCTAAGTTGCTTCCCAAAACAAGTACATAGCTTTATTTCTGTTGGTATTACTTTGTCATTTCTTCCCCCAGTGGTTTTTTTGCTAATCACAATAAAAACAAAATAGGGAAGACCAAAAGAGCAACAAACATTACAGAAGTATAAGAATGCTAGAAGGTCCTATCAGTATTGTCTGTAATCTGTAATTCTGGACACCTTTATTGAAATTCTTTAGGATTCTGTATTAGCTTTTTAGGGCTGACATAATACACTCTTGTAAACTGAGTGGCTTAAACTAGTTTCAGGCAATTTATTGTCTCACAGTTCTGGAGGGTAGAAGTCTGAAATTAACACACCCGCAGGCTGGTTCTCACTAGAGGAAGAATCTGCACAATGTTTCTCTCCGACCTCCTGGTGGTGGCCGGCAAGGCACCACCTTCCTTGGCTTGCAGGCGCATCACTCAGTCTCTGCCTCTGTCTTCACATGTCCACCATTCCCTGTGGCCCTGGTCCTCTTCCTAGAAAGACATCAGTAATATCAGATGTAGGGCCTACTGTACGCTAGTATTACCTCATCCTAACTAAGTACATCTGCAGTGACCCTGTTTCCAAATAAGGGCACGTTCTGGGGTTCTGGAAATGACACGACTTTTGAGGGGATACCATTTAAACCAGTACAGACTACTTTCATGAATTTTAAGAAACTCATAGGAAGAGTTTACCTCGTCCTCTTTTTCTCTGATGTCTTCTTTAGCAGAAACCTTTACAAACTCCTTTATCTATAAGTACCCCTGAAAATAAAGTAGGTCAGAATAATAGGTCATTATGACAAAATATTTTATAACACATACTATTTATCATTTCAGTACATAAAAATTATCAGCAAGTCACATCTTATAAATTGAAATAGTAAGATTAAAATTGCCTGTCATTAAAATTTATTTTTCTTCTAAATAAAAATCAATGATTTTAGTCTTTTGGAGGCTATTTTTTAAATCAGTATTTGAATAATGGTAGATCTTGGTAGTGAAATGAGCTATGTGAACTAGCAGGTATAACATTTTACCTTTTCTGGCTTGAGTATTACATGGAGTTTTACGTGTGATTGTGATTCCTAAGAGTCATTAAGGAAGGAGAGGAATTTCAATGGTCGACATTTGCCACTTGGTTTTGGTTTACTGGCATCTGTATTATGGTTCTTCAGAGAGATAGAATCAATAGGATAGATACAGATGATGGATGGATGGATGGACGGATGGATGGGTGGATGGCGAGAGAGAGAAAGAGAGAGAGAGAGAGAGACATAAAGAGAGTATTTGTTATAGAATTGGCTCATGTGATTATAGAGCCTGAAAAGCCTCCGGACAAGCCATCTGCAAGCTGGAGATCCTGGCATGGGGTAGTGTGGCCCTGGAAGCCAATGGTGTAAATCTCAGACCAAGATTCAAGGAGTAACTACTTGGCTGTGGGAAGTAAGGTACTGGTGTTAAGTCCTAGAGTTCAAAAAGTAGAGTTCTGTTGTCCAAGAGCAGAGAACGAAGAGTGAGTTCCAGCCCTAAGAATGAGAGACACACATACATTCTTTCCTCTATCTTCTTGTTCCATCTGGGCCATTGGCTGATGAGATGGCACCTGCCCATGGTGAGGAGGGATCTTCCTCTCAGTTCACTGACGCAGATGCCAAAGTCCTCTGGAAACATCCTCACAGAAACACCAAAAGTCGTGCTTTTCCAGTTCTCTAGGTATTTCCTTAATCCAGTCCAGCTGATGTCTAAAATTATCACAGCATCTAAGCCAGCTTCCTCTTTGAACAAGGTCTCTCCATGTTAACCTATGATGTGGATCTCCATTTGAAACAATACTCTTCTTCTTAGTACTGAATTACTTGGAAACCTTTCTTTACAGGATGTAAAGGTGCATATTAACAGAGCCATTGTGTTTTTTCATTTTGCTTTATAATAGCAATAATCCTGGGCACAATTTATTCAAAACCCATGTCAAGACCTGTGAAAATCGTTGAAATAAAGTATTTTTCATTTATTACCCCCAAGTCTGTGGTGAACAAGCCATTATCATCCCACTTCAAAGAAGATTTAGGGTCTTAGCTTGGTTCTGTTCCTTGTTCACAGTACTATAGGTGAGTGTAGGAGCTAGGATTTGAATTCAAACCCCTATAACTCCAGGGACCCTGGTCAAACCAAAATACATACTGTCTGTCCCACTCTCTGAAGTGGCTATTTCATATATGTTTTTATTCATTAAAACTCTAATCCTCCTGTCCAAACCCTTAAATCTCAGCAGACATCATTTCCTTCAAGATCAAAACAAAAATAAAAGCCGTAAAAAAGCAGACTCCCTTAATATCCCACCCTTAGGATCCAGCATTCAGCCCCATCTGCTCTTATCTCTCCCATGAGGAAAACTCATCTCTCTACAAAACCTCTGGATCTCATTCTTTACTGTGGTAGTGGAAACAGACTATTGATTCAAATTTTCTCTCTCCATTGTATCCTTCTCATCAGTATTTAAATATGTTCTAGGCTCTAACACCTTAATAACAAGAATCCTTTCCCTTTACCTTTACCCTTCAGCTAACAATCTCCCTCCCCTCCCTTCCTTTCCCCTCCCCACTTCTCTCTTCCTTTAAAAGACAAACTCTTAATACTTTTTATAACTGGTGTATTAGTCTTTTCTCACACTGCTAATAAAGACATACCTGAGACCGGGTAATTTATAAAGGAAAGATGCTTAATTGACTTATATTTCCACATGGCTGGGAAGGCTTCACAATCATGGCAGAAGATAAAGAAAGAGCAAAGGGACTTCTTATATGGCAGCGGGCAAGAGAGAGAGCTTGTACAGGAAAATTCCCCTTTATAAAACTATCGGATCTCATGAGACTTATTCACTATCATGAGATTGGCCCCCATGACTCAATTGCCTCCCACTGGGTCCCTCCCATGACACGTGGGAATTGTGGAAGCTACAATTCAAAATAAGATTTGGGTAGGGACACAGCCAGACCATATTACTTGCAACTTCTATTTCACTATTTCTCAATCAACTGATTTTCCTTTGTCTTGTGATTCATTTAACAAATTCTTTTTCACTAGTCCATTTTGTTATTTTTGAATCGAATGACATTTTTTAATTCTCATTTTTATTTTAACTTCTAAACAGCATAAGGAAGGACTGTGTCAATCCTACGCTTAGCTTCTGTGGGAGCTCTCATTCCTTGTTCTCTATCACTTTGCTGTTTTTCTCAGTCTCTTTTGCCAGCTCCTCAGCTTTGACCTTCGTGTAAGTCTTTAAGAGTTCAATATGAAATTGAACTGGGAGACAGAAACTTATTTTTATCAACTTTACAGAGGTATAATTGGCATACTAAACTGTACATATTTAAAATGTACAACTGGATAAGTTTTTACATGTGAATATATCCTAAAAACATTACCACAGTAAACCTATCATTCCCTGAAGTTTTCTTATGCTCCTTTTAAACTCTCCTCCTCCTTTTCCTTATCTACCCCTTTCCCTCCTCTTTCCTCTCCCTAGTTCTCAAATAAGTAATTTCTTTCATTGTGTATTCATCTGAATTTACTGGAGTAAGGTATAAACAGAATGGCACAGTGTTTGCTCTATTTTGTTTGCATTCTTTCACTCAGTATGATTATTTTTAGGATCATCTGTTGAGTAGCATTTCATTGTATCACAATTTCTTTATCCATTCCTCTGTTGATGGGCATTAAAGTTGTTTCCAGGTTTTAGCTGCTGTAAGTAAAGATGTGATAATTTGCATAGAAGTCTTATAATGAACTTATGTTTTTATTTCCATGGGTAAATACCTAGATCATTTGAATAGATCAAATAGCAGTTGGATAGATTACCCTTTATTTAAGGAATCTGTTTCATTGCTTTTCAAAGTAATTGAATCATTCTGCATTTCTACCAATAGGATATGAGTGTTCCAGTTTCTCCATATTCTCACCAACACTTGATATGGTCAGCATATTTAGCTTTAGACATTTAAAAAAGTGTGCAGTGCTCTCTTATTATGCTTTCATTTGTATTTTCCTAATGACAAATGATATTGAGCATCTTTTCATATGCATGTTCTCTACTGATATTTTTTTCCAGTGGTCAGCTAAAACTTTTGCTTATTTATTTATTTATTCTTATTGAATATTGAGTTTTCTTTATACTTTCTGGATACAAATCTTACATTAGATATATCATTTGTAATTATTTTCTCGTAGGCCATGGAGAATTGTCTTTTAATACTATTAACAATGACTTTTTAAGAGCAGATTTTTTTTCATTTGTTTGTTATTTTTTGTTGTTATGATTGTTTAAGTTTAAAGTCCAATTTATCCAATTTATTCTTGCATGGATCATGTTTCTTTTCTGTTGCATCTAATACATCTTTCTAAATGCGAACCCACGAAGAGTCTCATGTTTTCTTCCATGAGCTTTATACTTTAAGATTTAAGGTCTATAATCCAACTTCAGTTAAATTTTAAATATAGATCAAATATTAACTGTTTTATAATGAGCACCTAGTTGTTCCGACATCATTTGTTGAAAATATGATATTACTATTCTCCCAAAAATTTCTTTTGCCAAAATGAGTTGTCCATATATGTATAGGTCTATTTTTTTTTTTACTTTCTATTTCATCCTATTTATTTGTCTATCTTAATGCTAATACCAGTCTTAAATTTATACTTATTCCGAGTTTTGTTCTTTTAGAAAAGTGTTACAGCTATAATAAGCCCTTTGCATTTCCATAGGATTTTAAAATTCAACTTGTCAACTTCTACAATGTAGCTTGCTGGGATTACATGGAAAATATAGATGGATTTGGGGACAACTGACATCTTAAGAATACTGTCTTCCGACCCATTAAAATGTATCTTTCTGCATTTATTTAGGTAATCATTAACTTTTTCTTAGTGTTTTTCTATTTTTAACATGGAACTTTCACGTATTTTGTCAGATTTATCTGGAAGTATTTTGTATTTTTTTTTTTGCTCTTATAAGTACCATTTTTTAAAATTCAATTTCATATTGTTCTTTAATCCTGTATAAAATAATTTTAATGTTGTATATTAAATTTGAATTCTGAAACCTCACTAAAATCATGTATTAGTTCTAATGGCTTTTTGTATGTTTCATAGTTATTTGTATAGTTCATGATATTGTCTACAGATAAAAACAGTTTATTTCTTCCTATCCAATCTGGATGCCTTTTATTTATTCCTACCTTACTACTATGAATGAAAACTGCAATATCAAAGAAATATTGAGAGCAGACAATCTTGTCTTTTACCTGAATTTAGGTAATCTGGGGCAATTGTTGGGCTCCACGTATTTGCTCATTTTTCTCTCCTTGGTTGCCTGATGTTTTTTGTTTTAAAAACATTGTTTTTATGTTCTGTTTTTCTTGTTTGTTTGTTTTCTCTTATGGCAGGGTTAGCCTGGTCCCTTTTGTTCACATGAGTCTGAAATAGTCCATACTGTCCTTTAAAATAATGAATGTTGATGTCAGGATTTCTTCTGTTCTGACTGAACATTATCTGGCTGTGGAAAGTTATCTACTTGCATAGCTTTGATTATAATTCAAATAGAAATGACTCCCACACTTATCTCTCCAACTCAAATCTCTCATTTGAATTCCAAAGGCATTTTTTAACCACCAAATCTACAGCTCCACATAAAAATTTCACAGACAGATCAAACTTGGCATGTCAAAAGATGAACCCGTGCTCAACCCACCACTTACTTGATCTGTTGGATTTTGTGTCTCAATAAATGGCATCATCATCTGGAAGAAACCTGGAGGTCAACCACAACTCTGCTCCATCCCTAAACACTCACTTAATCAAGTCCTGTTGAGTCTACCACCAAAAATATATATTTTAAAACCTTTACATGGTTTCTTTCCACTACCCATCATCTCACTTCCTTTCAATAATCACCTGTTTGGGGTTAAACTATATCCCCAAGAAAGATATATTGCAGTTGTAATCCAAAATACCTATGAATGTGACGTTACTTAGAAATAGAATATTTGCAGATGTAATCAGTTAAGATGAGGTCATCAGGGTGGGCTCTATTCCATTGTGACTGGGGTCTTTGTGGGAAGAGGAGAAGAGGCACTGAAGTAGACATACAGGAGAAGGTAAGGTGAAGACACACAGGAACAGCACCATGGTTACAGAGTGATGTGTCCAACAAGCAAGGAGTTCCAAGGATTGCCAGCAACACTGGAAGCTAAGAGAAGGACATTGAACAGACCTTTTCCCTAAAGCCTTTAGAGAGAGCATGACCTGCTGCAACCTCCATCCCAAACTGTGAGAGAATAGATTTCTGTTATTGTAAGCTGCTCAGTTCACCATACTCTGCTGTTGTGGTAGCCTAGGGAAACAGTGCACTCCCATCCCCACCACCTTATTTCGACAAGAGCCATTTAAGCTCCTATGTGCTACCTGGTATTGTGCTCAGCCCTTTTATATGCTGCTCCAGGCAGAAGTCAGAGTGATCTTGTAAAAAAGCAAATCTGAGCATGTCAATGCCTTTCTTCAAACTTTTAGAGGCTCCTTATTATTTTAAGGAGGCTGTCCAGGATCTAAAACATGGTCTAAAGGGACCTCAATAATCTGCTCTCCACTCGTCTCTTTTATATGCTCTCAGAGTGTTTTCTGACTTCATCAAAGTAATCTAGTCTCCCTTGCTCCTTAGTTGTCCTGCACGCTGTTCACTCTTCTTGGAATGCTTTTTTCCCCAAACTCACCTGCTTCACTTGGTTAACATCTGTATATTCTTCAGATGCCACTCTCCCAGAGAAACCTCTCCAGAGTATCTGATAACAAAATTGCATGTCTATTTCTGAGCAGCTCTTTCACCCCATTGACCTATATAGTGGCATATGTGCACAATAGACTGTGCTGATTTGCTTGATTTGTTTAATGAATAAGATGTAGTACAAAATATTCTTTGGATGCAGTATTCATGAATGCTCTAAGTTTCCAGATCTTAGTATCTTAGTATCGACTGTTTTCTTTTTTGAGATGGAGTTTTCACTCTAATCGCCCTGGCTGAAGTGCAATGGCATGACCTCTGCTTCCCAGGTTCAAGCAATTCTCCTGTCTCAGCCTCCTGAGTAGCTGGGATTACATGCACCCACAACCAAGCCTGGATAATTTTTGTATTTTTAGTAAAGACAAGGTTTCACCATGCTGGCCAAGCTGGTCTCGAACTCCTGACCTCCAGTGATCTGCCCTCCTCCGACTCCCATAGTGCTGGGAGATTGCAGGCGTGAGCCACCACACCTGACCTTAGTATTGACTATTTCTATACAGCTTCTATTTCTTCATTCTCCACCCTCTCCATTACAGGTCTACATTTCTAAACAATTCCGTGGGTAACCTTAATCATCCAAACCCTAAAACCTTAGAGTGTTGGATAACAGTGGTCAGGAATTAGAGTAAGAGAATGGAGGAAAAGGAGAGAGGGCAGAGATTCCATGAAAACCAGCAGAGGCTAGGGAATAACACAATTTTGCCAGCTGATTTTGAAAATACCAAGAGTCTCACATACATGCAATTATTTATCAATTATTTTGCACATGAACCAAATCAGTAAAGGGACTGACTTCTGCTCCTCATACATTCCTCATGGTGTAATCCCTCTCCGCCCAGCTTTTGCTGTTGCTCTGCACTAGGACCATGTTCTTTTTTAAAAAACGATCTGATTTATATAATAATATTCTGATGATGGAGCAGGAAATGATGTGATTTATCCTGTATCATTATAAAAGCGTGTGAGTTCTGTGCTCTGTAAGAGACAGGACTGGCAAACACTTTTAATATTCACTGTCTTTGGAATTTACATTTTAGAAATCATTTCCTCTCCTTAATACCTTTTGCTTTTGTTCCTACAAAATGTGCCTAAATGTGGTAAGGCAGAAACTCCAAAACTATTACAAGAGAAAGAAAAAAAAACAGCTTGCAAGAAAATAATAAAATGCTAGAGGGAATAAAGTAAATAATCATTAGGAAACCTGAAGCGAAAGCTAGAAAATTATTAAACCAATTTTGAAAATATACTATATACTATTTTAGATAAAAGTCTTATGTAAAATAGTGAATTCCAAATACCTTCTTTTGTTTGGGCTAAACAGGAAATGTTTTAGAAAATTGATCATCAAAATCCTGTTTCTATAATTGTCTGATATTTATTTCAACATTTCTGACACAGCAAATGGAGTGACCAGTGTCAACAGGCAACATTTAAAAAGCCATTTCTTTGAGATTTAGAATACTTTTGCCACCCCTGGGGACATGGTTTGAATCTGGCAGGAACATTAGCTGATCATGCTACTTCAGTCTGACAGCCTCAGATTTTTAACAGGGGAAAAAGGCAGAACTAATGGATGTGAATAAGCTTAAAAGCACGGGAACTTATCAATCACTGTAAACAGCTGTATTTTGGGAAGCTAATAGAGGTACTTCTAAAAACATAAAAAGTCAATAGATATATTGCTGGCAACTAATAATTTCAATCTGGTCTTCTTCATTTGTCTCTCGTCCAACCCCCAACCTGCCTACCTTCTGTTTCTTTTATTTTTTTAAGTATAATATTCTTGTCAGCATTGATTAACACGAAAACATTCTCCTCACGTGCACCGTTCTACTTTCCAGAAGGAAATAACACCGTTTCTAATTTTATGAAAAGATAACTCAAAAGATGAATGAAGCAAATCAAATTATTAACGTGATTATGATCTTTTTCATCCAGTTCTGATTTTATAATAGAGGACATGTACACACAATGCTATTTATAATTGGCACATTATTGGGTAATGACTACAACTATTTATCTTTTTGTTCAACCTCAGGCACATAACATCTTACATATATATTTCAAAGAGCTTGAAAACACAATTATCTGTTTTGCTTTACAATTATTTCAAAATATTCCACTATTGTGTTCCTCCACGGAGGCCTCTAACCCATTATTTTCCAGAACAAATTCACTTTTGAAGAGATTATTAGTGTGACAATGATTCAAGAAGCACAACAAAACCCTGCTTACTCCACTGGAAAAGTGAAAAACATATTTAATTTTATTCTCTAGCTTTCTAAAGGATTAGGTTAGGATCAGGCCAAGTCATTAGACCTTAGAATCCTATGAAGAAAATGTCCTCAATATGGAGCCCCAAGGATACAAGCCTGTTTCAAATACTGTGACAGTAATCTCCCAAACTGAGAAGCCACTTTTCAATCAACATGGCTTGACTGTCTGGGGCACAACTTGAAAGGCATCAAGATTAATTTCTTTCTATGCACAAGGCACTACATCGTTCATTAAGGATAATGAGACACAACACAGCCATGCTCCAATGAATTAACTATTCGCTAGGAAAGACAAGCAGTGTGAACACACCTATTGCATTACAATGTGATAGAGCCTGGGTGCTGTGGGGAGTACTTACAGGATGGTGCGATTAATTCTATTGCTTAGTGTATCCAGGAAATTTGTTGGTGGGTCGGAAGTAATATCTGAGCTAGGTTTTTTAAATGTGTCATTTTCCTGGGAGAGAGAGTAACATTTGCATGTAAGATGGATGTCGAGTTTAATGTCAGGTTTAATAGCATGAGGTCTGAAGCCAGGTGCCTGGATTTGAATTCCTGCTCCAAAATTCTCTAGCTGTGTGACTCTGGAAAAGGGACTTAACCCCGTGTTTCAGTTTCCTCATCTGAAAAATCAGGTTTAAAATTTACTCATTTCAAAGCAGTCAGTGTTCACATCAGGTTTGAATCAGGTCTGCTGGGCTTTTCTGTTAGATATTCCAGAAATTGTTTTGGAGAAAGAGTTTTTAATATCTGTATTTTTTATTACTTCCCCCCTCAAAGACAAGTCAGATAGCTTTTCTCAATAAGTGAAGTCATATAATCCATTTTTAAAGACTTTCTCAGTAAGCTAGACTTGTTTAATGTAAGCCTTACAGGCATGGTGGATAAGCATCCTCAATTATTAAGCAATTCCCACAATTCCTTATGCTTTTTCAGTCTTTCTTTGAAACTATATTCAAATATAGAATTGTGGCAAATAAACACTAAGGTGACCCACATCATCTTAACTTCTTAGCGGTCACACCTTTGTATAACCCCTTTCCCTTGAATGGGGCAGGAGCTGGGATTTCTAACCAATGGAACATTGGAAAGGTGATGAGACGTCACTCCAGTGATGAGGTTACATTATAAAAGACTCAGCCAACTGAGACCAGGTTTCCTTACTGGTTTGAGGAAAGAAGCAGGCTTGAGGAAGTAAGCAGTCACGTTGGAAAATTCCTCAGAGCAAGGGGCTATGAGTGGCCTCTAAAGACTGCAGGCAGCCTCTAGAACGAATGTGGACCTACGACCACAAAGAGCGAGAGAACCAGTCACACAACCACAAGGAAGTAACTTCTGCCAAAGCTGAATGATTTTGGAAGCAGATTCTTCCCAGCATCTTCCCTGGACTCTGATGGACTCTATGCCTGGGACCCAGCTGATATCACGTGGTAGTACATTTTATAAAATTACATTTTATAAAGAATTTGCTACACAGTGATAGAAACTAATATGATAGGTAATCCAAATCCTCTTCTCTTGCTTGGTAATATTTCATCACTAAATTATTCTTGAAAGTTACACATACTACTTTATGAGCTATCATAATCAGTAAAACAAATAATGGAAATGTAAAAGTCCTGTGAAGTTTTTTGAATTGTTAGTGAAATTATGTGGGCAAATATTCAAATATATGAATTTATCTCAAATAGTAATGACGTCTCCCTTTGCCATTGTTGTGGATTTATGCATCTGATACATGTAACATTACATTTTCAGTCAATACTATTGAGAGGCCCTTCCCTACTTTTATAATTTCTAACTACAGTTTTAGGGAGAATACTAATAAGTGAAGTGTTATTTTTATTGTTCCTATAAATTACTCTGGAATTATTTAAGTCCTTTCTAAGGTTATTAACAAAAATAGAAAATTATTTCTGAATTATAATTCACTTTCCTTCAAAAAACAGTAACTCAGTGTCTAGTAAGGTAAACAAAAAAAGTTAAAAGAACTCATGATTTTATTTTAAAATACCTATTCAGAGCAAAACTGACTTTCTATTAAAAATAAAAAATATCGTGTTACTGTTGTTTTATTTGCCTGTTTTTAGGTGATAGGATTATATTTGCAACTACCTGGTCAGTAAGTGATAAAATGCCATTTCTATGCACCCACTTGGCCTGGGAGACTGGGAGAACCTCTCTCTTTTTAAAAAATGTGCTTCAAGTTTTAACAACTGACTTTTGTTAGTGATATGATTAATCTGCCTGTGACTGTCAAACAACACAGATGATTTGCATATCTCACCTCAGCAAAGATGCCTCATCTTGGGGTAAATTTCAGTTAATTCTTCCAGAAAATACAAATAGAAAATAATGAAATGTCATGTAGATATAAAATGAAGTCTTCTGCCCTAATGGAAGCATTATAGATAGCTTACTTAGTATTGAAAATGTAATGTTACAAATGAGGCCATTTATTTTTATTTGGATGTATCTGAGACTCAAGTTAAATAAGTTACTTGGATTTCATTTAACCTGATAGGAATAAATTCACATGCTGATAGCTGGAAATCAGCACGTTAGAGACCATGATCAGATGTTGAGTCTTTAGAAGTGACTTCCTGTGATCAAGTTCCAGTTCTATCTGTTACTTTCTCATTGTGTAATCTTGGCCAACTGTCATGATCTCTCTAAGCCTTATAGAGTCTAGTGTAAGGTTTAAATGAAACGAAGTATTCATGGTGCTTAACACAAAGCCCTCCATGTATAAACCCTCAGAACATATTCGTTATAATTAGTTTACATAGAACTCTCTCCTATGTCAATTAAAGCAGACTCACTGCAATGCCTTTCTTCCTCATATTCATTATTCAAATAATTAACCAAGAAAATACGTTTCACAAGTTTGGACCATTGGATTTTTTTTTTTTTTTTGGAGTTTTTGTTTGCTTGTTTTTTTTTTTTGTTGTTGCTAAGCAGCTTAGCCAAAGCAAATATTCAATATGTTAGGTATATTCTTAAGAAATCTTTAGGTTAGGGATTCCATATACGGTTCGAGTCAACAAATTCACCCCTAACTTACAATTATCCCCCATGAAGGAAAATATGAAACATGGATACAAGAATAATTGACTAAATGTTTCAGGGATGACATAGAGTATCAAACCCAAGATTTTGTGTCCACGCTAGGGGAATCAGAGAGCAGTTTCATGAGCTTCAGAAGAAGAGGCGTTCAGATACCGAACTTCGTTATCTTGGCACGTGATTTTGAAGTAAAAGAGTAAAATTCTGAGATGGTTCTTTATGATTTCTTAAGATAATTTCTATCCATTCTCTTAGTGGTTTTTGTTTTCTAAACCTGGAACAATAATGGTTGATATTAGGTTTCAGAGTAAACAATAATTCTATCAGAAAAATAATTATATATCTAAAAAATAAATTGGTAGTTCTTTTGTGTGCAGTAGTGAAATTACAATATCATATGCACAAATGTATCAGTACTTAGGAGCTATTCAACATTGCTTACATGTAAAATTATTCTATGCTGTCAGAGTCTATCTACATAGCTTTATACAATATAGGTATGCATTACAGTTTGTACAGTTCAAATGTATATATTATACTCAGACATGTATGTTATACTTAAACATATGTACATATGTGCTAGTATACAAGTATGTAAATCCATATAATCCAGAGATATAGAAAGAACGTAACATACATATAGAGCCTCACCTGTTGGAAGTTTTACTGGAACATAGATTTATTCACTCACAAAAATAATGCTATATTTTAGATAAATATGCATAAAGTTGCTATTAAATCAAAATGTATTATATTATATGTCATATTACATGGTTGTAAAGAGAAGTAATTCCTCCTATAATAAATATAAAGTAAGCTAGTAACAGAAATAATAAATTTAAGTTCAGCCTAATGTGGCAACTTCTGGATTTTTAGCAAACTTTTAACTATTGACATTGTCTAGTCTATTAGGAAACAAAACAGTATCTTGAGATACTGCTTTTTAATTGCCTTTGTAAGTTTAAAATATTTGGGAAAAGGAACTATAACCATATCTGTTCTTTTTATTTCAAAAGTTTATTTTATTGTTTTTATATCTCTCCACTCTTAAAATTAAAGAAATACACAATTAATTTAAACCAAAACTTTTGTATTTGACTGAATACATTTAGAATAAGAGGGTATGTATCACTTTATAATTCTGTGTGACTACTCAAAAAAAAAAAAAGACACCCAAAATATAAGAATAGGCCAAGCGCAGTGGCTCATGCCTGTAATCCCAGAACTTTGGGAGGCTGAGGAGGGCAGATCACTTGAGATCAGGAGTTCAAGACCAGCCTGGTCAACATGGTAAAACCCGTCTCCACTAAAAATACAAAAAAATTAGCTAGGCGTGGTGGCACATGCTTGTAATCTCAGCTACTCAGGAAGCTGAGGCAGGAGAATCTCTTGAACCTGGGAGGCAGAAGTTTCAGTGAGCTGAGATCATGCCACTGCACTCCAGACTGGGTGACAAAGCTAGGTCCTATCTCTCTCTCTCTTTCTCCACATATATATATATATATATATATATATATATATATATATATATATGTGTGTGTGTGTGTGTGTGTGTGTGTGTGAATATATGAATATATATATTCATATATATGAATAATTTAATGAGTGGAGTACTTTCAAGGTGAGAGTTAGAAAAGGTATTTGAAGTAAACTAATGTTGTTATGTTATGAATTTGCATGTAGATCCAGTTTCCATATGATTGGCATTATTAGGCAATAGACGACATATCAGAGTGCTTTTCAAGATTTGCTGAAGTAGAAATTAAAACTATAAAGATGTCATCCTCAAGACATATATTCCCTATGTTTCTAATATTCTTCATGTAAGATTTTCACGTAAGTCCTCAGTTTCAAAGATATGACACTTTTTACTCCTAGTAATGTATAAATTTAGCAGAGAGAGCATATTAATATCATTATTTTTTATATGCATGGATATAATATAATCTAAATGACAAGACCAAGCACATTTTGAAAATAAGCTAATTACTCACAAATGTTATTCATAAAACTTAGATCTATCCATTGCAGACTTCAAGAATACCATTCCCTATTGTCTGTTATTTCTAGAAATACACTAATGTTTATTGTAAGTCATTTATATACATAGATAAATTATATCAATGGACATAAAAATAAATGATTATATATACTCTTTGTTTTTCTCTCCACCTCTCCTTTATATATGTTAGTTTTCTCTTTATGAATAACTTTTATTAATGCTCACTCCCACCTTACTTAAGGAAGTACAAGGTGCTAGTCACAGATGTAAGGAGAAAGGAAAACTATCAAAGGATTGTTACATAGGAAATAAACTATTCATTTATTTTCTGCTGCTGGCTTTTGGTGTAACTACTAAACTTTTCTAAGCCAAATTTACTCAGTTATTTAATCAAGATAGTAAAATTATTTATCTCATGAATCAGTAAATGAGATAAAAGCTGAAAAATCTTTTGGCCCAGCCTAGTTCATACAGAAACTCAATAAATGTTAGCATCTGTGGCAGGATTGCTATATGCTATATATTATGAGTTAAGAGGCACTGAGCTTAATAGATTGGATATGCTACTTTGCCGTATGCTTAGAAGGTTGAATTGTCCTGTGCAAAAATTTATATAAATGTAAACCAGGTGTCTCACACTTATTCAGCCCTCAGGGGTGGGTCATGCTTCCCTTTAATGCCTAAATACCAATAGCCAGTGTCCCTTTGTGTATTATGGCAGAAAATCTAGCCTTTTATGGGGTTTCTCTCCCTAGGTATTTCTGAGACTCCCTATAAAATGCTTATATGTCCCACAACTTTGTCACAGTTGCTGCTTGACCTTCAGTGAGCCAACTGATTCTAGAAGCCTGTAGCACTTTTCCACACTCAAACTTTGCGGGTTATTTTGTCCTGACTTTTTTTGGGCACATGCTGTTCCTTCCCATGGCACAGCACCACTGCCAGGCTGGGTCCAACCTTGGCCCTTACTTCCCCAAATTCAGCTAAAATCAGACTTTCACTGTACATGCATTTAATAAAGCTTGCAGGACACAGAACAGACATTTGTGCAGAGCTTTGTATTTACAAAGTTTTTAGTGAATAATGCTGCTTTATACATAACCAGGAAACTCAAAGGCTTGCAACAACAGTCATTCCGTGCTCATGAAACTGCTGAGAAGCTTTTGGCTCATTCTGGGTCTGTTGGGATGGGCTGGATGTGGCTGTAGGCTATGGCTTAGGTCTAGGTCAGCCACATGAATCTTCTCATTTGGGGACCTGTGGTGGCATGAAGAATGTCATTCTGACAAATGGCAGATGCACAGGAGGCCAATCCAAATCACACACATTTACTTAGAGCTTCTGCTCATATTATGTCTGCAAAATTTCTGTTGACTGACACAAGTCAATGGCCAAGACCAGAGCCAATGGCCAAGGAAAATGTGCAATCGACATATATTCCTGGAGGCTCTGCAAGGTCACATGGCAAAGTGTCAGTCATCCTGTCACAGGAGGAAGTAAAGACGAGAATAGTAAGCTGGTCATCTGGTAGGACTGCTCAACATAAGCTAAGCCCTCTCCAAAGGAGTTTCAGTAATAGTCATTTCCCCATTGCCTACAGTTTTGTTGCATTTTATAAGAGCCCGATTCCTGGTGGAAGTGCCTTTGACAGATTTCTTACCAGAAAGAGATGTGTAGAGCCCAGAGAAGGAGAGAAGGGCAAATGGTTTCCTAAAAGAAATAGTCTGCCAAGATGGAATTCTACTAACAATAAGGAAAATATTTTATAATATTTAGCAGATTATAACATGTTTTATTCCTGATTTTCTCAAACTGCCATGTTCCTGGGGAATAAAAGAGTTTGCTTACTCTCTTTCTTTCTTTCCTTTTTTTTTCTGTGTAACCAAATAACCCATTCCATTTTTTTCCCTCTGAACCAAAGTCATAGTAAATTCCTAATCATATATTCAAGCTGCCTATATGGAAAAAGGTAACCTTTCCATAGGTCTGAAGTGTCAGTCTTTCTTCACATTCAGTCCTCAATACATCCAAATATTGGGAGATCTAGTCTCAGCCCAAGGCCCTCCAACGCAAATAATAGAGCACAAAAGTGTTTGGCTAATCTAAGTAACCTCAGAGGTAAATAGATAGACAGGCTCTAGCAATGGTAGGTGAAACCTAATGATACATGTATGACAACTGCAGAGATTTTCCACTAGTAACTGGAAAGATTTTTGTTGCTTTTCTGGATTTCTTAAGAAATAAGTCCATCCTTAGTCCAGCTACTCTAATGAACAAGCTACCCGCACAAAAACATTTAATGGAGCCATGGGTGAAAGAATGAAGAAAGACTGCATTAGAATGGAGAATTCTGCAAAGATTAGGAGAGGCTGTTTAAAGATGAAGTGGATGGGTACTTCAAGTAAAACCTTAAGACGAGTTTATGTCCCAAAAACACATTTGCAAGTCCCAGGTTATGATCTTGCGGCTTGGGGTTGTCGGATATGCCAATTTGCATTACCCGAGGGTTTGTCGCTGCTTACACTCTCAATGATACCTCAACTGCCTGACGTAATCAACATGGGAGAGTTTGACAGTAACACAGTGAGTCTTAAGTCAAATTTGCAGTGCAACACAATGAAATATATACTAAAAGAAGCTCAACCCAGGCAAGCGAATTCAAATCATATGCAAAATTGGAATAAAATAGAGACATTTTATTTACATTTTGCTAAATAGGAGTGGAAAGATTTATGTTTATGCATATACACACTGGGGAAAAAGTCCGGGGTGAAAATAGCAATGACTCAGTTTTTTTTTTTTTTTTGAGACAGAGCCTTGCTCTGTCACCCAGGCTAGAGTGCAGCGGTGTGATCTCAGCTCACTGCAACCTCCGACTGCCTGGTCAAATGATTCTCCTGCCTCCACCTCCCAAGTTAACTGGGATTACAGGCAGGTGGCACCATAGTCAGCTAATTTTTTGTGTTTTTAGTAGAGACGGGATTTCACCATGTTGGCCAGGATGGTCTCGATCTCCTGATCTCGTGATCTGCCTACGTCGGCTTCCCAAAGTGCTGGGATTACAGGCATGAGTCACTACGCCCAGCCTAAGAGTTTTAAAAATCAATGTCTAAGAATTAAAAAGTAATATAAAAGTTAAACATTTTATACAAATATGATTATTAAAGTTACTTTTAGTAAAGATTAAATTATGTTAAGAAAAGAAGTACATTGCTCATGCAGTTACGTTTTTTTCTCACTCATAGCAAAGAAATGAAAGGAGAAGAGTGAGTCCTGAGATCATTCAGTATCAGTAAACTCAGTAAACTCCAAACCAGTTTTGCCAGAATCTGACACACTTACGGGGAAAAAGAAAATCAATAGTTTTTGGACTCAAAGCATAGGAAGTTTTACAAGACTTATTCTTAAAAATCTCCTCCATGTGTGGTTCAGATCTAGCTGAGACTGGGCTCTAGAGGAAGCTAGCAGGGTAGAAAAGGCAGAGGCTCAGAAGGAAGCACAGATGGTCTCTGAAGGATTCTGCATGTGGTAGTCAGAAGGGGAGACAGTGAAAGAAATCTCATACAATTTATTTCACAAAGATGGCACAGATCAAAGTTAGAGAAAGGTGCAGTTGAGGGAAAATAATGTCCTGAGTAAGCTAGAAAAAATGAGAATGGGCAGTGAGGAAAAACCAAGAGCTCCTACGTAGGGAAAACAATCCATTTTGTTCTACTGTCTCCAAAGACATCTTCTTCAAAACTAATATTCACTTATATAATAGGCCAGACGTTCTCCTTTGACTATATGAGTGGAACACTCTAATGGCTGATGAGAGAAATAGTTACCTAACAGCTGAGTCCAGGTAGAAGAAATGCATGGTTTCTTCGGGAACCTTTATCAAGGGCCGCTTGCTGGAGCCAAGACAATGACAAGTTAAATTGATGAAAATCAACAGTTAGTTGTGCCTGACCTCTTGAAAAAATAAAATTGCATAAAACAATGAAAAGGCATAAAACAGAGACTATAAAACACAGAAGTGAAGAGGCTGTTTTCCTATTAATTCGCCAAGGGAATAAGTAAAGTGTATTTCTAGATGACAGATTCCAGACTTTTCCAGTCACCTGCAGAGAATGTGCTCCATCCCTCTCCTTCCAGGGCAGTGCCAGCACAGCTATGTGTGATCTGACACCTGCACAGCAATGTACATGTAATTTGCAACAGACGGAACCGATGCGAGCTTTCACTTAGTGTGTAGAAGCAGTCTTCTCCAAACTGTGGCACTGCACTTTAAAGTAGTATTCTTCCTTGTTTGTCAAAATATCCATGTTTGACAAATGGTCATTTTCACTTCTCGCTCCACACTCTTGCTTTTATACTTGTGGGCTCTCTCTAAGCTTCTTCAAGCACAACTTCTAATCAGGTTGGTGCAGTAATTATTTGGTGCAATAACTTTTGCACCAACCTAATCATCCTTAAGTGGATTGTCAAGAGGTTTTCTGTATCTTTTTTCCCCATTTCTACATAATTTCACATTAAAGTTGGTCTCAAATGATCCTCCTTTTTACAATCATGTTTTCTTCTCTCCTACTCCAGCTAAAATTCATAATAGGGAATATCAAATTTTCACAATTGCTCACCCATTGACTATGGGCAGAAGGACCCCTGCATTGTCCATTGTGGCATTCCATGGCATATTTTTAAAGTGCCAATTTTATTCAAAACCATGAGAATAATCTTTGTTTCATTTGTATAAAACATCAGAAAAGTAGGTGATGCTGTACTTCAGAAAGTCCTTCTTCATGTTTCTTTTTTTTCGTTTGTTTTTTCCATAGATGGAATGTGATAGCTCATCTCTCTGCATGGTGATTCATTTCTTATCTTTAAATTCCATATGACAGAAAATATTCCTGTTATAGATCAGCTAGGACCAGGGACATTCTCAAGTGTGACATTTAGTGCCCACAGTGTGTGGGCACACTTAACAGTTTTTTACCAAAAATTCATACAGTTTCTTATCATGATATTAAGCATGCTTTCTCATATAAATGTCTAAATTAAAATGAATCTACAATCAAACTCAATTACAAGGAAGAGGATTAGTATGGAGGATCACTATTTGACATAAATGTGGTAGAGAGAGATATATAAATATATTAAAATATATATAAAACATATAAATATATATATAAATGTATGTATGTTTTATACATACATTTATATATATTAATATATATATATATTTAAAAACACATCTATGCTTTCTTCTCTGGTAACTGACCCTCAATTTTTCTCTGGAGGAAAATATAACAATAATAATATATATATATTACACTATTTGTTTATTTGGTTGTGTACATATATGTGTGTATAAATATATATGTTCATATGCACATATTACAGTATATAATACTTAAAACTTATTCTAGTTATTCAAAGTAAGAATTTGTTAGCCCTAAAAAGCATTGAAGATATACAAAATTTCTTTTAAAGTGCAAACACTGGTAATTCATACTTAAATGTCTTGAATATTTGAAGACAAAAATTGTCATATAAGGATCCTGCCTGTGCTCTAAAAATGTCTATAAAGGAGTTTAGTACCTCTTGTGTAATACTGTATGCACTGCATTTTGTTACACTTATTATACAAATTGAAATGAATAATAATTTGCAGTTTTACATTCCATGAATATTTTTTGTATTCTCCAGCAGTAGTTAATATGCTAACCAACTTTACTGAAAGGCATACAGATGTGGAAGAAATCTATCTGGGGACTTTAATTATCACCTTGTCAAATTCAAATTATTATCTTGCGAGTTCATTTCCATAAAGTATCCCCTTTGCTGTTCCATGATTTAACATGTGTCTACTTTTAAAAAATCTTATTTGTATCTATCTGGAAGCTTTAATCCTTTCAAAGAAGATAGTTCCCTTTCAGATTGTGATATTTACCATAAAGTAGTTGGTCAAATACATTTTTGTAAACACTTCATTTTGTCAGAAGAAAGGTCTTTGCAATGTATAAAGTAAACTTACTGTCAATAACAACCCATAAATCAGACTAAAAACTACCTTTTTAATAAATAATGTCCACCTGAAGGGGATAGTAAAATGAAGACATTATGATCAACTATAAGTTCTAATTTGAAAGATCATCAGTGCTGCATGGTAGGTTATTTTAGGAGTTAGAAGATTACTGGCTCCAAGAGTAAGAAACAGGTGGGCCTGCTAATTTGTGCTGATATATATATTACACACACACACACACACACACACACACACACACACACACACATATATATATATATGAGAAATGGGAGTAGAAGCAAAATAACAAAGTCGATATTCCTCTTCTCAGGTCAAAGTCAGTACATTTTTGCTTGGGGATAATTCGGGGAAAGGAAAAGTGAAGGCTAATAGAATAGAAACAACTTAAGTTCATTCCCTTCTTTATTTATAAAGTGATAGAACTCAATATAGTGATTTACTCAAAGTTTACAAAGACTTAAAAATACTTACTTTGAATTGAAATTAAATGTTAGTACATATTTGAAATCACTGGACAGCTTTTATAAAAAGTTGAATAACAAATAACGCTTTGTTTTGACTTATATGCAATTTTAAAAGCTCTCATTTAGAAGAGTTACTGTTATTAGGGATACTCTCAATAATTATTAAAATGTGTTAAAGTGTATGTTCAAATATTTTAATAAGCATTGTAGCTAATAACCTCTATTATCACTGTCATGTGTCCCAACCAAAATTCACTGATGAAGGAATGAGCCCATGGTATGTTTAGCTAACAAGGTGGTGGCAGAGACTTAGTAGCTGAACGAATGCTCAAACCCTCAATGGATCCTCATCCAGAAGTGTATCTCACCTCCAGGGATCCATCACAAGGCTAATTTTTTTAGGTAAGTAAATGTATCAGGACTAGAGTTTAATACGATTTATTAGAGGAGAGTAAATGTCAGGTAAATGCTGTTGTACAAAGGAAAGTAAAATGTTTCTTTGAATAGAGTCTCTTAGAACAAATGGAAGAAAAAGCCAAAGAGACTGAAGAAAAGGCAAATCAGTCAACAATAGCATTACTGTAAAGCAGGCATAACCAATCTGATTGTCTTCCTACAACAGAACATTGCTGTTAACACTTCCAGTTCACTGATGCTTTTTAGTGGCCATAACTCAGTATACAATTCAGAAACATATCTTGATGTTACCTATGTCTCTCTATTACTTTGACTGAGTAATGGAGTAAAGTAATGGAGAAAATATTTTTTAAATCGTAATTTTAAACCATGATAATTTTCAAAAATCGTGATAATCAATTAAAAAAGGTAGTATTTTAGAGCACGCTTATGTTAAAATTAAGATTTCTCTTTCCATAGTATTTATTAGGCAGAAAAAAATCAATTTCTATTATTTATTACCTGCCTATTAATGATTTTTACATTTTATAAGCTTGTTGACTTACATTTTCTTTCCTACATTCTTAAGAGGTTACCTAATTCTCTCAAATATTGGTGGATTAGTTGCTATGCATAGTTCTCCCCAGCATTAATGAATTTATGGAGACGTCAAGAGAAGCCCAATGTTGTCACTATGGTTGCAAAAGCCATGATTCTGACTAAAAAGTCAACCAACTCCCCTACAATATTGTATATCAGGTTTTATTTCAAATTTAAAAATAAATTTTAAAAAAAACTGTGTTTTTCCAATTTAAAATCAGATCAACCCCAGACCACTCTGCAACCAAATTTGTTATTTTTTCCAAAAGAAATTTTTATAGAAATGTTAAAGAAAAATATGTTTTTCTTTTACTTTTGTGTGCAATGTGTAATGTATTTGCAAATCAAATTCCCTTTTAAAAATCCTGCTAATCTTGTTGATCCCTCTCCTCTTTTCCTCTCTCCCAAATTTCCTAGATCCTTTATTTCCTCCATGTTTCTTCTTGTATTCCTTGTGGGAAAGCCATTATTCCTTTGTTTTGCAACATACAAAATATAGGGAATGGACCACAGGTGAAACAACAAACAAAAATAATCAAAACGAAGTAAGTTCTACAATCCAAAATTGACACTGAGACAGACTTGAAATGGATTAATGCCACAATTCTTTTGCATATAAATAATTTTTTTCATACTTCCTGAAATCAAAGATAACTTAAAATATTTTATGTATATATAAGAAACTTGAAATTATTTTTATATGAAAAAGCTGTATATGCATTTTTAAGGGCAAAAAGGCAATTTTTACAAAGCAGAAGGCAGGTTGAATTCACTTGTTCATACTTCAAAGGCCAAACAATGTTTTATCAGTAGCAGGAACTCAACCAATAATTGTGGTATTTTTTATTTTAAATTCATAGTTGCCACATAGTAATTGCTTTTAGTGTGCTAAATATACAGGGAAAAAAAATGTCAGTAACTATTAAATTGGAATAGATCAGGAACCCAGGACAACTTTGGAAATCACCTCCAGTGGGAGGAGATGAAATGACGCTCAAACTTTCACGTTGTGGCAATTTCCTGCAGCAAAGCAGGACCAAAGGGGATGAAGGTGAAAAGTACAGTTTCCTTAATTTAATTTAGCCTTGATAGGCACTTGAGATATGTATCTTCAGCTACATCAGAAACTAATAATTACAACAAATGGGTATGTTTACAGCTGTGATAAATAAAAACAGCTGTGGCTGCATCTGAAAGTGCAAAAATAATAGAGCTGTCACCTGTGACTATTTTAAATTAAAGCTTTGCTAAATGCAGCCCTTTGTAATTCCGAGCCAAGTGGTACTTTGAGGGCACATGTGAGAGGACAACAGTGAAGCGTTGAATCCACATTCAGAGCAGTCTTAACTTGCAGTTTGCCCCCCATTTCCTCTGCTCTTGTGGTGTAAAGAGAATCATTGATTTCTGTCAAATGACAAGCAATCATGCATAAAGAAACTAGTAGCAGCCGCACCTTTTGAGTAATTCCTGCTAATTCTTTCCCCAGGCTTCCTTCTGTAAGGAAACCATTGATTCTGACTTCTTTTGGCAGGTTTTCCAAACTGATCTCTTAAAAAAAAAAGTTTATAATCTAGACTACCAAGGAGAAGGAACCCAAATTAAAGTGCATGAAAGTAGGTGGAACTAATCGAACCTCAAGTATTCCAGCAAAATTTTTGCCTTGGATTTTGTTTTGTTTAAGGGGCATTAGGGCAAATGGAGGATGGAAAAATATAATTTTTAAAATATTTAAGTTATGAACTCAGAATGATATTAAGTGAGTGATGAAAATAAGCCTAAATATAACTCATTCTATTTTTACATGAGTTTAAGTTTATGGTGATAAAACTTCTAGGTAAATATAACTCATTGTAGTTTTATATTTGCTTTAAAGAAACAACTTAATTTAAAAGCAAACATTTTGGGGCAATTCAGTATTGTGCAATTCTGAAGTAGCACGGTGAAGGACACTTACAAAAAAAGCAAGGCTCTGGTGCAAAAGCAAATCTAAAGTATTAACTGAGAAAAACAATATGTTTGTCCATATGTGCCATGGGATATGAATACATGTTTCAATTTTTAAAATTTAAAAGGAGATTTGAGTCTTGTAGTTTGTCATAATTTCTTGAAATTTTCTCCTTGCACCTACGTTAGAAGAGCCTATGAGTGCTATAGGTGAGGAGGAAGACCCCTTCCTCTTAAGCGTCTAAGATCACTTCCCCTTAGCCTTTTATATTACATTTCAAAAGGAGAAGAAAAAGTTGAAAACAGAAGGCACGAGGTCCATGGAGGAGACAAAACAGGTGCCACTAGCTGGACCTGGAGGTTAAAGATGAAGTCCCACACCATAGTTCCTATCCACAGATCACAGGCATGGTATGGAGGAATCTTCCCCGGAAGACATTGTTTTTGCTTAATCACGATTAGACCCCACCTAAGTCACCTACACCTCACTTACCTCATCGATCGCGACCCTCTCACCTGTACCCTCTAAGATTGTGAGGCTTTGAAAGAGACCAGGATTTTCTAGCCAGGGAGCTCGGTTCTAGAGAGCAAGTCTGCTGAGACTCCCAGCCAAATAAAAAGCCACATCCTCCACAAACCTGGTGTCCTGAGAGGTTTTGTCTGCAGTGTGTCCTGCTACACAGGCAGTAAATGTGGCTGGGTTCCCTCAGGAAAGGAAGAGCACAGGATAAACCAGTGTCAGGTGGAAACTGGGTAGTGATGGGTAGAGAGCACAGGCCACTAAAATGCTGTACAATTCACAATATTTCTCTTTCATCTATCATTTAGACATTTGCTTTGACATTTGACATAATTTATTGAGTGATTGCTATGTACCAGGCATTATAACAAATATTTTGTTTATTAAATCTCACAATAATCTTATTAAAAGCGGTATGATTACTTTCCTGATTTTACAAAGAAATCGATCTGCTGAGAAGTCACATAGCTTAGTCTTTATAATACAGCTGTTAAGTGGCAGAACTTGGAATTAAAAGCCCCAGGTAACACTAACTCCTGCTACCACATGTAAGCATTAAAACAGCAGTTTTCAAAGTGTGGTACCTGGACCAGAAGTATCAGCAACATCTTGGAAAGTGTTAGAAATGGAAAATTTGGGACCCGCCTCCACAAATCTAGAGTTAGAAATTCTGAGGGAGAACCTAGGAAATCCTAAAAGGGATTATGTTTAGGACTTTACCCTAAACTACATTGCCATCAATCTCAGTCCAAGAAAACTGTTTAATTTAAAAGTATTCACTTGACCATATAAATGGCTCCTCATTAAATGACATGCCAAGCAGATTGGGCCTTTGTGTCAATCCTTATTCCACTGAACTATTGTCATTCCTTTGTAGGGACATAGAGCATTAGAAAGAAAAGAAGGTGGCTTTTCAGAGAACGCCAATAACTAATAAACAATTCAGAAATAGACATTTGGAAACACAATTTATTTTGAGTTTCCATTATATACTTGAGAATATTTATGGGTCCTCTCTCTCTCTCTCTCTCTCTCTCTCTCTCTTATTCCCCTTTACTTTTCTTGCAACTTCTGGGACACAATCCATCAGTGAATGACGGATGCCATGATTTGCTGTAGTTTAAATGTGATTGGCCTTGAAAGGAGCAAATGAGCAAAAGCAGGAAACCTTGAAGTTGGAAAAAGTCCCTATAAGTAGACACACCTGGTTTTGAATCCAGAATTCACCTTAGCATCATAAGCCTCAATGAGTTGGAGTAGATGAACATAGATAACACTGTACGGAACACTAGAGCTGCTAAGCAAATTTTAGTTCTCGACACCAAGTTTACACATTGTCATATTAACCCTAAAATCACCAAAGAACAGGAAACACATGCAAGGCTCCTTATACACAGTGTTGTAAATCCTGCTAATGAGGGACCGTGTTAGAACTTCCTTGGGTTGGCTGGGGGCTGTGTTTCCAGCGCAGGACTTCTTCACTTTCGTCCTCTAGCCAGCTAGGGTCCTTTGTTTCCACTTTCCAGCCTCCGGCAGGCTAGGTAGAGGCATTGTCTTAGGTTTTACTGCCTCTGTCTCTTGGAGGTGGGGGCTCTGGGACTCAGGGTTGTAAAACAGTAGCCAATTTGGTAAAGGATTAAAAGATCAATTAATCCAGAGGAAGTTTGAAAGAACCCCTCTCTTTGGATGAGAGCCTGAATGGGGAGAGAATAACTCCGGTAAAAAGCTCTAGCCCGCCCAGCCTAGGGTGGCACCCTCTCCAAGTCCCCTTGTGTAGAAGCTGTCCTTTTGCTCTGCCTAATAAATTGCACTATGGCACACTCTTTGGGTCCACAAGTTCTGTTTGAGCTGTAAAACTCACCGCAACATGGAGGCCTCTTTCCCATTCTTCCGGGTTAGGAAGGCCAAGAGCATGAGTTCCAGTTGTAGCTACTTCACTTCCTGTGGTTGTCTAGTGCTTAGGGCTCCAGTTCGACCCCTGGTGTCGGAAACAGAAAATCCAGCTGCAGTTACTGGTTACACCAACTACTTAATTCAGTATGTATATTATTCGTTACTAAATGATGCACAAATATACAGCAAGATTAATATTCCTAAATTTTCCCAGTTGTCCACTGGGATGAGATTTAAGTCCATTTCTGTTTAATTCCAAATATTCTGTTCCTGTGCCTCTAACTCATTTTGCCTCCCCTTGGGCCCGTTTAGTGAGTAGCCACTCACAGACTGTCAAGCTGCCTAGTTTAACCTATGAAATTGTTTCAACTGCTAAGATTAGGAAGAGAGATGCATTTGAAATAATACCTAAGTTCTAATGATCATTGTGGCTAAGAGTTTGTCTTCTAATTAACCTCTCTAATACGGTTCACATGAGAAATTGGACTTCTAGAGATTAGTTTTTTAAAATGTGTTTAAAATATATAAATGACCTTTCAAAGGCAAGATTCAAAAGGGAAAAATAAATTATAACCTTCAGGATTGATTTTTAAATAATGTATACAGATCACTGCTGAAAAAGACAAGAGTCAATATGACATTAAATGTATGTACATGAATGAATAAGACACATCTCTGAATATGATATACTTAAAAGCAATGTAAGCAAGGCATATAATTATTTTGATGTTTTTAGAACAATAACAAAGGAATTCTCTACAGCATATGAGTTTCTTTCTATATATATATATATATATATATATATATATATATATGGGAGTTTATTAACTCACACCATCACAAGGTCCCACAATAGGCCATCTGCAACTGAAGAGCAAGAAAGCCAGTCTGAGTCCCAAAACTGAAGAACTTGGGCAGGAAGCATCCAGCACAAAAGAAAGGTGTAGGCTGGAAGGCTAAGCAAGTCTAATCTTTAAATTGATAAAAGAAAAACTTCAGCTGAATTAATTTAAAGGCGTTCAATCGAGCAATGAATAATTCATGAATTGGGCAGCCCCCAGAATCACAGCAGGTTCACAAAGACACCAAGGGTGCCTCATGGTCAGAACAATTTTATAGACAAAAACGGTAAAGTGGCCTGGCGCTGTAGCTCATGCCTGTAATCCTAGCACTTTGGGAGGCCGAGAGGTGTGGATCACGAGGTCAGGAGTTCGAGACCAGCCTGGCCAACATGATGAAACCCTGTCTCTACTAAAAATACAAAAATTAGCCAGATATGGTAGCAGGTGCCTGTAATCCCAGCTACTTGGGAGGCTTAGGCAGGAGAATTGCTTGAACCGAGAGGCAGATGTTGCAGTGAGCCAAGATTGCACCACTGCATCCCAGCCAGGGTGACAGAGCAAGAGTCCATCTTGGGAAAAGTAAAATAAAATGAAATAAATAAAGTAAAATAAAATAAAATGTAAAGTGACGTACAGGAATCAGAAGTGAGGTATAGAAACAATGAGATTGGTTCCAGCTCGGCATTCGCCTTTCCAGCTTGGTGTCTGCCAATGCAGTTTGAACGTACAGCAGTCTATGGGTAGTTGAATCCTGCTGGAATTGGCCACACTCAGCCGTTGTTACAGGTGCATACTATTGAGTTAGGTTTTCGATTTTGTCTGACTATTAAGCTAGGTTACAGTTGGTCCACAAGGACTCAAACATAGAAGTACAGAGTCCTTCTCAGTCCATACTTAGTTTGCTTTACTATCATGATTTTCTCTTCTTTGTATCCTGGTTGAGCTGGCAGCTGATATAGGAGGTGTCCACCCAGACAAAGGGTGGGTCTGCCTCTTCCAGCCCACTGACTCAAATGTCCTTCGGCAACACCCTCACAAACACACCAGGATGAATACTTTGCATCCTTCAATGCAGTCAAGTGTCCCTCAATATTAACCCATCACAGACGTATTTTGGAAAATACATATTTAAATGATACCAATGTATCAAAAATAGTAATATAGGACTCTCCTGTAAAATAGTAAATAGCACAGACCACTTTTGAGAAGAAATGAGGTTAGAGTCTAAGCTTGAGTTTAGCTCTACCACTCACAAATTGGATTTCCTTATAACGTCTCAGTTCCCACATCTGTAAAATGGTGAGGAACATTTAGCTCATGGCTTAACTCAAAGCAGGTGTTCCCAAGTATTGCCACTCATAAAACTCACCTGGGGCAATTTAAAAATGTTAATACCAGATTATACCCCAAACCAATCAGAACAGAATCTCTATGGATGGGATCCAAACATCAGTATTCATTAAATCTCCTATTACTCAAACTTGAGTACATGAGAGAATATCCTGAGAATTAACTAAAGCCTATATCCCATAACAATATTTTAATAACTCTAATTAGGACAGTGTTTCTAAAGCTTTAAGGTGCATGAGAATCACTCTGGAATTTTGGAAACAGCAGCTTCTGAGTCAGCAGGTGTGGGTGGGCTTGAGAGGTGTATGTCTAACCAGCACCCAGGGGATGCTCATGCTGCCGATTCACAAATCACACAGCTAAGCATCCAGGGCGTGGACTTCCAGTACAGCTGTCCAACTGGTGGCAGGTGTGTAGAAACACAGACCCACTCATCCTTAACTGTCTCCTTCTGTCACACTTTCCGTGTGTGCTCTGCCAGTATTATTACCTTCTATCTGTTTCATCGTCAACCCAGGTTTGGATGTTTAAGTGTATAAAATATCTAAGAGAGGTACGAGTATATAGTGGCTGTTCAATAAATTTCATTGACAGACATTGAAAAGTGTTTGTTTTTGAACTAGAACTGTTATAATCCCCTAATTCTTTTCAACCCTGGACCTGGTTGAGCCCCAGCTTGCCTTCCCCGACTCCAATAACTTTCACACTTAGCATGTAGTTAGGATTTTTTTTAAAAAAGGAAAAATAACACAGAACAGGAACAGGCGAGGAGCTTTGTTTTTCTATACTGTTCTTATAAGAGGTGTGATGCTGGGAGGTCTGAGGATGAAGAAGTTGGTAATATCCCCTACTTATTTTGTTTATTAAAATGTCTCTTAACAAGAGATTTTCTATAATCAGGAAAAACTCCCAAATAAAGCCTCAGAGTTCCAACTGCAATAGTAGTTCCTAGTGGGGAGTGTAAATTCTGACACTTCCCAGAGGATTTCAGAATTGGAAAGGGATCATTCAAATAATTATGAGATTTCCGGCGACAGCTCTACCGTGAACCAGCCCTGTGTCCTGAGATAAATTATGTAATTTGTTGAGTTCTCAGTTATCCCATTTGGAAAGTGAAAGTAATACTATCTTCCATGAATGTTTTACAGGAATAGTATAGAGAAAAAATAGCTGCAGAGAGTCTGAAATTTAACAGTAAATTGTCATTGTTATTATTTTTCCTATTCATGTTTGAATCAGCATGCTATTTAAATTGGTTTCTTCTTGTTACTAAATACAGCACTAGGATTATTCTTCATTAAAATGAGTTCCAACATAAATAAACGTTGTATTTTAGGATATTCTCACCCATAATTGTAAGTAATATCTTTAAATGTAAGTTTTTGGGATTAACTTTTGCACATCCTGAATAATAACCATTATTGAGTGATAAACAGAATGCTAGTTTCTTGACATAAACTCCACTTGATTATTCCTGAGCATTTGAGTGCCTTACATTTAAACTGCAAGATTCTTGTTTAAAACAGAGATAAACATATTAAGTCCTTCACTGAAAGGATAAAAAGAATACAAATTTTCAGACTAATTTTAACGTAGATGGCAAAAGTTACTTTTATAATAATTAACCTAATCCAGTAAATTCTTACTCTTTTGAGAAATAGCACAGATGCAATTTCTTTATTTTCTTGTATTGAAATCCTTTTACATTAATACATCTTTCCAAGTTGAAATATCTTGGCCAAAGTATCTCACCCAAGATAAAGCATTTCTTTTAAGGTTGCAATGACTGCATTCTAGCACTTTTCCTCTTCTCGAAAGTACCTATTCAACACTTGTGCACACACCATGACTTCCATAATATTTCATATTGGGGAGTTTCCAGGGGCTTATAATTTTGATCAACTAGAGCAAATATCTTTCATTTTTTAAAAAAAGGATGAGTATTTTTACCAGTAAAAATCCCACTGTCTATTTCTATGAGCATTATTATTTTAGATACTTCACATAAGTGGAATTAAGCAATACGCGTCCTTCTGTAACTGGCTTATTTCATTTAGCATAGTGTTCTCCAGGTTTATCATTCTGTTGCAGAGGTGAGGGGAGGGGGAAATGGAAAGCTTCCATTCAACAGTAATGGTACAGAGTTTTACTATGGAAGATGAGAAGCTCTCCAAGTCTGCTGTGCAACTTTGCACCTGCAGTTAACAACACAACGGTGTGCATGTAAAAATGTGCTCACATCAAGTGGTCTTACCACAATAATATTAACAATCATCCTCTTTCTTTTGAAACTTTTCTCTTTCAATAATGCCCCTCTGAAAGTTGACTCAACTGGAGAATAAACACAACTGACAATTCTCAGGAGACCTGCCTCTGGAGACCCCATTAACATGGCTGGAAAATATTTGAATGATGTATCAGATGCACATCATAAAATACAGTATAGAATCCACCTCTGAAGTAAGGCACATCAGAGATAAGTGATGGCTCAGATTCCCAGGAATATGGAGGAGACAGGAGAATACATCTAATGTATTTATCAAACTCACTTCTTTTCCTAAGAAATCGCCTCCTTTGGGATGGGTGATTACAGTGCTTCTTCTGCTTTCAGCTATGGCTCTTCTTACTTTCATCTGAACCTGTACATACATTTGTTATATAAATTGAGAAAACCCTAGACCCTCCCCTCAATATACTATATACAATATAGTAGTTTCCTGCATCAGAACCCGCTATCTCCTGCTGTGGAATCCCCCACAGTGACACCTCCGGTTGCTCCCCGGGCTCTGTTAATTATCTGCCTCTGCAGCTGCCAATGCCTGGCTATAGGGACAATAAAACACCTGGTACCAGCAACTTCCAGGTGGGTGCACCCCACGTTGTTCCCTAGAAGCTGTTTTGGTACCCTCATTCTTATGAAGCTTGAATTGTGTCTGGTTCATGCTCTTGGTTTTCTAGTCTCTCTGCCCATCTGCAGAATTCGTGAAGATTAATGAACTCCCAGCATTCTTTCAATAAAATCCTCTCTCACTAGCCAGTGATAGATCATTATGTTTGTAACTAAGAATCCACTTTCACAGAACTAAAGTCATTTCTTAACAAACTACACCAGGGCGGGGGGCAGGGGGTGCTATCCGTTTTCATCTTGGTGTCCTTAAGCAGGGGTACAATTCAAATCAAAGTATTAACGCTTCAAAGAATGTGAGAAACAAAATTTCTGCACCCCAGCAAGGTCCCACACAGGTGGCAATTCTGTCTCCGATTCCTCTTCCCATGCTGTTTCAGACAGAATACCTGGCACATAGTAATAGATCATTAAATGTGAGCTAGGATTATTTGCAAAGCATCTGCAATTTTGCAGAGTTATACCTGATAGAGTACCTTCCATTGAAGGGTGTAAATCCTGACACTCTAATTATACACCTTTTTATTGTTTCTCAATCTAATCTCCTACAATTACAATTCTTGGGTGTTAGATAAAGATTTGAATTTACATCTCAAATATCAATTTATTATTTTTCTCTTAATACTGGATGTGTTGATTGAAGAGCTAAAGTTGCTCTACTTGGCTCTATTTTCTATTGACAATTGGTACCTGGCAGAGATAACAGAGCACAATCTTTCCATCTCTACGGAAATAAATGTTTGTAATTACAGAAAAGCAAGAGTGCTGTTCATAAAGCTAAATAGTAACTAAAACAATAAAAATGTCTGCCTTCAGTTAGATGAGGGATGGATAACATAAGAGGTTATTGTAAAGCACTTTCTAGATATAACGAGAAAGAAAATATTTAAATAATTTCACTTGCATTACTTAGATCCCAGGGGGAAATATTTTATTCTTGTTTCAAGAATTTCAGGAACTTCCTGCAGCTTCTTTTAACCACGTCAGGTTAACATAGGTAGCAAGTGGTTAATTCCTAACTCCATGATGCCATTTCTTTTTCTAGAATTCCATATTTCCATTTCCAATAATAGAACTATTAGCATGTGATGTTTCAATGTGCAAACTTTCTTTTATTTTTGGGTTCTTAATATATTGGACTTCTCTTAAAAGGTAACCTGGAAGGTAGCAACTTTCAAAGAGATTTGCACAGAAAGGTCCAATCCTTTTCAAGTTTCTCTCTTTTAATAGCTTCCCAGTGGTCAGAGAGATAAGTACTCTGTCAGAAGCAAAGTTGTGGGAGCATGAGGCTGGGGCAAAGGGCAACCAGGTATTTTATCTTATGCTCCGAGCTCTGCTTATGTGGGAGGAGAGGATGCTGACCCGCTAAGCTGGCAGTATTTGACTTCCTGTATCCAGTTCTTTCTCATAGAAGCTGCTAGAAAATAAAGACATAGTGCAATCGGTTAATGCATGTTAAAGAATGATCCATTTATGTTACAGTGCAAAGTTTTCTCCCCCCTCATTTTATAGTTCATTTATTTAGCTTAATGTCCTCATTTGCAGAAAAATGCAGAGATGTGTATTTAATCATGGAGAAGATTAAAGTCAAAACTTAAATTAAAAATGTAACTTTTTGATAATCTGTTTTATTGTTAAAAGTACCCTCAGTGTTCCTTTATGTGTAGGGATAATTATGCATGGTACTACGCGGTGTGTAGACACACTGTACTCTCAATTAAATATTTTAACTACTTAATGAAAGGCAACAGGACTTTTTCAGTGAGTAATTATAACCATAACCTGGAATCGAAACTCCCTATTGACCCTCATACTGCTTAGTAAGTCAGAAGATAAAATGGTTGTTGCTATCATGTCTTTAAAAGAATTTTTCATGGCCAAAGAATAATTGTAGCATGACAAAAATTTCCTTCAATTGTTTCAGTAGGAGCATGGAAAGCTGTTTTTCTTCCTCCTTTGTCCATTTCCCTAGTACTGCAGCAAGATATTAGTAGAGAGTTTGGAATTAGCAATAGAATAAATTATTTTATTACTTTATATAAAATTAAAAGCCCTTCCTTTGCAGTTATCCACTGGCTCTTAACATTTTTAAAGTAACATACGAATAGAGAGGTTGAATTATTTTCTTCAAAGAAAATAAAACCATAAAGATAATGTTTAAGTTTAAGCTTAAATTCAAAATTAAGGTTCTTGGAAATTAAGGAGAAATAAGTGAACAGTAAATTTTTTTTTATCTTTTGTTTTCATAGGCAATGATATTATAAATCCATAGCATATCATCCTTATATTTGAGAAAACACAAAGTAACTTCTTTAAAATGGGGCTTAAACAGCAATTCTTTTTATTGATAAGATGCAGTTGCTCCCAAAATCTCATAGAATTTTATGGTTTGAAGCATACTTCAAGTACACATTGTCCAGTCCCATAACCCATGCCTGAAACTCTTTGAAGCTAATCACAGAATAAAACGTTGTTTCCCAAAACTTCCACAAACAGAAAAGAAACTCAAAATTAGTAGAAGTTTGAAGAAACAAATCTTCTAATATCCAATTCGCTGTTAATTTAGTATAGCCTTTAAACTCTTCCTTGATTTACAGCTATCTTTTTCAGCATAGGCGGAAGTCTCTGAACTCATCCAAATGGCTCTACCATTTTGATAACGGAATAAAGAATGGCTCTGGCCAAACATCTGACTTGATGGATCTATGTAAACAGCACAGAAATATCATGAGGTGAATTTTTTATGCTAGCACTTCATCCTTTCTCCGTTGGTTGGTAAGTTCATACTTGAACTTTATATTTCTTACTTAGAAAAAATTTTCATTTTAATTTTTTCAAGGACCCAGCTATCTTTGTATATTTCTAATCAATTCAGAATATATGCACATGTATTTGTTCTACCACTCTTGCGGCCTTGCACAACCTTTTGTGTGTGTTATTTTCTCAGTTATTAATCTACTGGATTCTGTTAGCAAGATTTTCCCACCAACAACATTTATTATACATTTTCTGGAAGCGCTTGAATACACAACAACAAAAATTTAACTGATTGTATTGTGATCCAGGAGTTTAAGAAAAAATAAAACCAAAAAGCAAAGAAACAAATTAAAATAGGAGACCACGTGGTATAGTAGAAGAACCCTAAACTAGATGTTGGAGCATGACCCCTCTTCAGGAATCAATTGCCTAGAGCCAAAAGGAGGGGAGAAGGGGCCCCGGCCATGTAGGAGAAATGTGGTCTGGAGTGACCTGTGCTCCTTAGGAGGATGTGAAATGACCTCTCCTTGCCCCATGCACCTTTTGAATATTCCTTTTTGTTTTTGTTTTGAGACAGTCTTGCTCTGTTGCCCAGGCTGAAGTGCAGTGTTGCATCTCGGCTCACCACAACCTCTGCCTCCCAGGTTCAAGCAATTCTCCTGCCTCAGCCTCCCGAGTATCTGGGGTTACAGGAGCCTGCCACAACTCCAAGCTAATGTTTTTGTATTTTTAATAGAGATGGGGTTTCACCATGTTAGCCAGGCTGGTCTTGAATTCCTGACCTCAGGTGATATGCCCTCCTTGGCCTCCCAAAGTGCTGGGATTACAGGCGTGAGCCACTGTGCCTGGTACCTTTTGAATATTCTTAAGGGTAATATTATAAAGCTGGCTTTACCATGGACTGATTAATTTGGGGCAAATCCGTTAAATGAGACAGAAGAATCTCTTTCCAATTCTGATGCCAGAATGCTAATGTCTGTCAACCCTACCTCTTAGGATTATTACAAAAAATATGTAAGATGAAGTTGGTGAAATTTTTTGTTGAGCTATCCATGCATTCTATGTGCAAAGAATCATTAATAATAAGTGTTCAATAATTGAGCTTTAGAGCTAAACTTCCACTAATTGAATAGAAATATGGGATATTAAAACATAAGTGAAAGATGACTTATTTCCTTCAAGTTTCAGATGAATGTGGATGCATTCCAGATTGAATGGTTTATTTCACAAAGAGAAGTCGTCTCATGTCAAGCTTTGCGTGAAATCAAATTTCAATGGACCCTACTTCTCTGCAGTGGAGGAATAAATTTTTTTAAAGTTTGATGAGATGCCATTAACAATAACTACAACTCTTTATCATAGAAACAGGTAAAACAGAATAATAAATATTTATTTATTTAATACAAACATCATAGTAACTTAAAAACAAATTCAGGGAAAAGACAGATCCAGCACAGCAAATGTAGAAACAGGAATAGAATTACCGGCAGATGAAACAAACATGGAGGATAAATAAAAGATTTCAGCCAAAGCAGAGAGGACAATAAGAGCCCTGTCCAGTTTCCAGCCGAGGACATGACCTGCTCTAATAGGATTTGATATACCTCCACGAGACGCCCTTGCCTTTAATTTCTTCATTTCCTGGCCTCTCCCCATCCCCAAGTTACAGAGTGTGTTTAGTCACTTAAAGCAGCTGGAGCTGGCTTATTTTTATTTAGCTTTCATTATTTGCAAAGCATTATTTTTATAGTAAGGCTAGAAGGCATTTAGTAAAATTAATGTATTTCCAAAAGTATCATTGAATCAACTTTAATATTGGACTATTTATAAACTTCTTTATTAAAGTAAATTAACAATTTTCTTAACATTTATGTAACCTGGAAAACGAGCAAAGATAGAATCAGAAACAACTTTCTTACCTTCTCCCCACCCCGGCTGCCTACTTAAGACCACCCCCACGTTAAGGGGCAAACCCCTATTACTTAATGAAATATACAGTAGTTCCCATAATGTATCTATTTACTCCTAGCTAACAAAATATCCTCCAATCCCCTTTCTTCTCAAGAATTGTCTTGTGTATTAGTTGCAATTCTGCATACTCCGTAAGAATCAAGATGCCGACTTTTGATCCAAGTTATCTTCATAGGTATGGGCTCACTTTAATGCGCAGACCGCTTGTAGTGAACTTTCTTCGTATTTCCAGGCCTGAAACTTCCATCACTTCATCACATACCCTTGAAACACTATGGGTCATGGAGGACTGAAATGAGAGGTGTTACAGGCACAGGAAGAGCTGGACACTAACAAGGTTATTGATATGCCCGCTTATAAACTATTGTTTGATTCCTTTGAAAGTAATAGGAAGTTGGGTGTTGAATTCTTCGGAACATACTTGGGGGTTCTCTGACATCCCGGTCCATGGCTGGTTATCCCTCATGTGCAGTTTTTCCAGGTAGAATGAATCCCTCAACCTCAGCTGTTCTCCAAAGACTGGTCTCTCAACCTGGGATCTGGGATGATGCCCGTCCATTTGCCTCCTGCAGAGACTGCCTCGTTGGCCAGAGCCTTCTTGGACAAGATCTAAGACAATCTCAGGCTAAGCTCTGTCTCACAATGCCCACCAGAAAGTGATAAGAAAGATGCAATCTGGCCTGCTATTAGGGGAATACAATTATTTCCAGGTTTTAGCCTTCTTTTGTTTTGCTATGGTCCTTTTTATAAGCCTCTCATCCTTTAAAGATGTTCTGGGATAAATTGGACGGGATGCACATTGAGTTGCCTGACAGGGAAGGGGAGGAGGATGAGCACTCAGCATCATCCGATCTCTCCAAGGGGAGACCACAGCTCTTCCTTCAGACCCTTCAAGGGGATGCTGAGCTTAAGGCCAGAAAACCATTCTGAACACCTCTTTGCAAGTCCTGCAAAGCAAATCTGTGCCTTCCTTTGGAATGTTGAGTGATTGGCACCTGATGTATATCCCCATAAAGTTACTCAGAAAGAGCCCTGTTGTAGACACTTAATCTAGTTATAAAGAATATAAGCAAGTCTTGGGATTCACTTTTTATTTATTTATTTATTTATTTATGAGATGTAGTCTTGTTTTGTTGCCCAGGCTGGAGTGCAGTGGTGTGATCTTGGCTCACCGCAACCTCCACCTCCCAGGTTCAAGTGATTCTCCTGCCTCAGCCTCCCAAATAGCTAGAATTACAGGTTCCCACTGTCACCCCTGGCTAATTTTTGTATTTTTAGTAGAGACAGAGTTTCACCATGTTGGCCAGGCTGGTCTCGAACTCCTATCCTCAGGTGATCTGCCCACCTCAGCCTTCCAGAGCTCTGGGATTACAGGTGTGAGCCATCATGCCCAGCTTTCACTTTAAAACTTTTAATGTTTTACTCTTTCATATTCATTATCTAAAGTTATCAAATTTTCTGATAAGATGAGCAAAAAACACAATAGAAAAAAGGAGCCTACCATTTAAAAATCTACGTGATCAAGCTGATCTTACCACAGTGGCATTTATATTTAGTTGGTGCTATGAATTGAATTGTGCCCACTTCCCTCCTTCCTCCCTCCACCAAATAAATAAATAAATAAATAAACAAAAGGTTGAAGTCTTAACCCTAGGAATGTGACCTTATTTGAAAATAGGGTGTTGGCAGATACAATCAAGTTATGGTGAGCTCATACTTGCCTAGGGTGAGTCCATGTGACTGGTGTCTTTATTAGAAGAGAAAGCAGACACTGGATGAAGACAAAGACACAGCAAATAATACCCTGTGGGGCAGGCAGAGATGGAAGTGATGCATCTACAAGTCAAGAGTTGTGAGCAATGCCCAAAAGCTAAGAGAGGAGAACAGAACAGAAGGAAACAATCCCACCAACGCATTGATTCCAGACTTCTAGTTTCCAAAACTGTGAGAGAACAAATTACTGTAATATTTTACCAAATTCATGCACTCAAGAGGGAGGAATAGGCCGGGCACAGTGGTTCATGCCTGTAATCCCAGCACTTTGGGAGGCCGAGGCAGGTGGATCACAAGGTCAGGAGTTCAAGACCAGCCTGGCCAAGATGGTGAAACCCTGTATCTACTAAAAATACAGAAATTAGCTGGGCGTGGTGGCCAGGGGCCTGTAATCCCAGCTACTCAGGAGGCGAGACAGGGAATTGCTTGAACCTGGGAGGCAGAGTTTTCAGTGAGGTGATGTTGTGCCACTGTACTTCAGCCTGGACAACAGAGCAAGAGTTGTCTCAAAAAAGAAAAAAAAGAGGGAGATATAACAGGGAAAATGTTTTGCTTGACATCACAATGCAGGAGTTTACACATATTCCTGCATAGTATCATTCTGGTAAACATATATCACAGAGACACAATTCATTATTTAAGAAAAATCTTTTTCTACTTAGACAATATGTCGCCTCCACCCCATCCCAATATCTCACTGAGATATTAGGAAGCCAAAACGCCTGTCTGCCTGAAGATCTATAGAGAGGCCTTTTATGCTTCTCTCATCTTTCACCTGCTGGTTCAGAAATTAAGGGTTGCACCATCCAAAACTGTGAACAATCATACCTAAAGTGCAAGTAACTTGTTGGAACTTCTTAGCAATACTTTTGTAATCTTTTATCGCTGCCCTTTTTTCTACAACCAGCAAGTCATTGTTTCTACCAAAATAACTGATAAAAATGTAAAAGGAACTGACCATGGTACATTGCATGCAGAAGGTGAAGGTGCAAATCCCACAAATAAAGCCCCACAGGCTGAGGCAAAAAAAAAAAAAAAAAAAAAAAAAAAAAAAAAGATTTTTAAAAAGGAAAAAAAAGGTGTTTAAAAA
>CAUYLG010034124.1:0-13762 GCA_963573385.1 Cacajao melanocephalus
AGTTTTTTCTGTTTCTTAGTTTTCCTTTGGCGGACGCCCGTTCCCCACAGAGCTAGGCCTTCCCGGGTTCAGCTGTGCTTACTGTGAAACTCTCAGTCCTCAGTGCTTCCAATTGCTGTTCTCCTTGTGGGGATGGGACCAGCCAAGCCCAACTCAAAGGGCACCCAGTCCGTATACTCCGCACTGAGAAGAGCCGCGCTGGGGCGCCGGTGAAACAGTCGCGCAGGCCAAAAGAGTCGCGCTGGTGACTCGTGTGGCTCCTCCGCTCAGTATCTCCCAGTTTGCGGGCAACAGAAATTCGTCTGAAATTGCGGCGTCCACTCGCTCTCTGTGCTTTCACTGGGAGCTACAATCCTGAGCTGCTGCTAAACGGCCATCTTGGATCTCTCTCTTAACTATCTTTTAACTCAGAGCATCCGTCCTCTCCTCATCCTCCTTCAAACTGTTGTCTTGTTGAAAAAACAAGGCCAGTTGTCCTATGGAACGTCCCATAGTCCAGATTGGCCTGTTTGTGCCTTTGTGATGGCATTCAACTTATTCCTTTATCCTCCGAATTTCCTGAGAACTGGAAGTTAGATCTAAAGGCTTGATTAGATTCAAGTTTAACTTTTCTTCTAGAGAAGAACATTTCAGAGGTAGTACTAAGTACTTCACGTTACATGCCACCAGAAGGCACCTAATGTCAGCTTGTTCCATTCTTAGTGAAACCAAGAGTGACCTATGACCTCCATTATAAAGTTGCCCATCAACCTTTCTGTTCCCCAGGCTGGAGTGCAGTGACACAATCTCTGCTCACTGCAGTGTCAACCTCCTGGGCTTGAGATCCTTCCACTTCAGCCTCCCAAGTAGCTGGGACTACAGGCATCCACCACCACACCCAACTAATTTTTGTGTTTTTTGTAGAGACAGGGTTGCCATATTGCCAAGCTGGTCTCAAACTCCTGGGCTCAAGTAATCCGCCTGCCTGAGCCTCTCAAAGTGCTGAGATTACAGGCATGAGCCACTACACCTGGCCCAACCCTTTTAATATATAGAAAAATACAGAGGAGAAAATAGTCACTCATACTCCTGCCACCAAAGACAATGATAAATGCTGCCTTTTGATGGCTTCCTCCCATTTAGTGCATTCAATTTTTTCCTTGCTGTGGTCATATTGATGCAAATTTGTATATACCGCATAAGCTTTTCCAGGCATTATTAAAACTTTCTGAACATCAGTCTAATTGCAGCGAAGTACTAATTGTCAGCTATTAGTAAAACTTCTGAGCCTGAGGTAAGGTTAGCAGGTAATAGGAAAGAGGCTCTATTTTTTCCCAGATGGAGGGGGCTGGGTAAACATGGAGGGCTCTGCTGCAGGGGGGTAGCTGCACTCACTCCTGCCAGTCCCTTGGAATTAAAGCTACACTCACTACTCATGGAGAGAATGGGGAGAATGGGGGCCCTTTGACACAGAGTCTCAATTTTAGAACTGTATCCCATATAATAAATGCACAAATGAGGAGGTATTTACTGTAGCATTGGTTTGTTGTTGTTGTTTTGAGACAGAGTCCTGCTCTGTTGCCCAGGCTAGAGTGCAATGGTGCAATCTCGGCTCACTGCAACTTCCGCCTCCCAGGTTCAAGCCATTCTCCCTGCCTCAGCCTCCCAAGTAGCTGGGACTACAGGTCCCCGCCACCAAGCCCGGCTATTTTTTGTATTTTTAGTACAGATAGGGTTTCACCATCTTGGCCAGGCTGGTCTCCAACTCCTGACCTCAGGTGATCCGCTTGCCTCAGGCTCCCAAAGTGCTGGGATTACAGGCATGAGTCACCACACCTGGCCCAGCACTGGTTTTAATAACAAAAACCTCAATATCCCATAAGGGAACAAGTGAAGGAATAAACAACACAATGGAAATTCTAAAGCTACATTAAGCATGCATACAAGCCGGGAACAGTGGCTCACGCCTGTAATCCCAGCACTTTGGGAGGCCGAGGCAGGCAGATCACGAGGTCAAGAGATTGAGACCATCCTGGCCAACATGGTGAAATCCCGTCTCTACTAAAAATACAAAAATTAGCTGGGCATGGTGGTGCGCGCCTGTAGTCCTAGCTACTAGGGAGGCTGAGGCAGGAGAATTGCTTCAACCCGGGAGGCGGAGGTTGCAGTGAGCCAAGATTGAGCCACTGCACTCCAGCCTGGCGCCTGGCAATAAAGTGAGACTCTGTCTCAAAAAAAAAAAAAAAAAAACCAAAAAAAAAAAAAACCCATGCATGCAGAATAGTGTTCATGTAAAAACTACAGATGGAACACATGCATGTGTTTTTTTTCTCCTGGCCAAACACAACTAAATAAAATCGAATAGATTAACTTTAGCATTATTTACAGTACAACTATCATACAGCAAAATTCTTTCTTTTTAGAGTACAATTCCATTATTTTTGACAAATGCATAAAGTTATAATCCACAATCACCCCCCAAATTCCATTTTTTTTTTTTGAGACGGAGTTTCGCTCTTATTGCCCAGGCTGGAGTGCAATAACCTGATCTCGGCTCACTGCAACCTCCACCTCCCGGGTTCAAGTGATTCTCCTGCCTCAGCCTCCCTAGTAACTGGGATTACAGGCATTCGCCACCACACCCGACTTATTTTGTATTTTTTTTTTTTTTTTTAGTAGAGACGGGGTTTCTCCATGTTAGGCTGGTCTTGAACTCCGACCTCAGATGATCTACCTGCTTTGACCTCCCAAAGGTCTGGGATTACAGGCATGAACCACCATGCCCAGCCTGATCTGTTTTATGTCTCTAAAATTTTCACTATTCCATAATGTCATATAAATTGAATAACACAATATATAGCCTTTTGAGTCTGGCTTTGGTCAGTTATCATACTACATTTGAGATCTATGTGTATCAATAGTTCATTTGTTTTTGTTGTGGAAGTTTTCCATTGTATGGTTGTATCATAGTTTGTTTATCTATTCACCAGTTGAAGGACATGTGGATTATTTCCAGTTCTTGGCAATTATGAATAAAGCCACTATAGACATCCATGTGCCAATTTTTTTTTCTCCCTCTCTCACCCAAGCTGGAGTGCAGTGGTGCAATCTCAGCTTACTGCAATCTCCGCCTTGCAGGCTCAAGCGATCCTCCCACCTCAGCCTCCCAAGAAGCTGCGACCACAGGGGTAAGCCACCATGCCCAGTTAATTTTTATATTTTTTGTAGAGTCAAGGTTTTGCCATGTTGCTCAGGCTGGTCTCAAACTCCTGAGCTCACGTGATCCGCCTGCCTCAGCTTCCTAAAGTGCTGGGATTACAGGTGTGAGCCTCCAAGCCGGGTCCCATGTACCAATTTTAGAGTGAACCTGTTTTCTTTTACTTGGATACATATCAAGGAGTGAAATTGCTGGGCCTTATGTTAGGTGCATATTTCACTTTATAAAAGTTGTTAAGTGTATGTTTAATTTTATTAGAGATAGCCAAACAGTTTCCTAAAGTGGCTGTACCATTTTGCATTCCCACTAAGAACATATGAGAGTTCCAATTGCTCCACATCTTCATCATTACTTGTTATTGTCAGGGGTTTAGAATGTTTGTTTTTAGTCATTCTAGTAGATGTATAGTGGTATCTCATTGTGGTTTTAATTCGCATTCCCCTATCTTAGCATCTTTTCATGTGCTTATCATTAATGTATCTTTGCTGAAGCACCTGTTCAAGTCCCTTGTCCATTTATTATTGGATTGTTTGTTTCTTATTAATGAGGTTTTGTTTTGTTTTGTTTTGACAGAGTTTCCCTCTTGTTGCCCAGGCTGGAGTGCAATGGTGTGATCTCGGCTCACTGCAACCTCTGCCTCCTGGGTTCAAGCAATTTTCCTGCCTCAGCCTCTCGAGTAGCTGGGATTACAAAGGCATGTGCCACCACACCCAGCTAATTTTGTATTTTTAGTACAGACAGGGTTTCTACATGTTGGTCAGGCTGGTCTCGAACTCCTGACCTCAGGTGATCCACGTGCTTTGGCCTCCCAAAGGTATGAGCCACTGCGCTCTGCCTTATTACTAAGTTTTAAGCATTCTTTATATATTGTGGGTCCAAGTTCTTTATCAGATATATATTTTGCAAATATTTCCTCCTGGCTTGTGGCTTGTCTTTTAATTCTCTTAACAATGTCATTTGAAGAGCAGAAATTTTTAATTTTTATGAAATCCAATTTTATCAATAGTTTCTCTTATGGATCATGCTTTTGATGTGGTATTCAAAAATGTTTTGCCTAACTCAAATTTAAAATTATGTTCTATGTTTTCTTCTAGAGATTTTATAGATTTACATTTAGGTCTGTGATCCACTTGGAGTTAAGTTTATATAGTAAATTATCCTTTAAATAAATAAAACATGTAAAAGTATAAATTTTATTTTTAATAAGAGCCATTTCTACCACTCTTCATTTCTTTGGGTGGAGCCAAGGTTTTGTCTGTTTATCACATTCAAAAGGTTTTTTTTTTTTAAGAGACTGGGTTTCTCCTTGTTGGTCAAGCTGGTTTCAAGCTCCGAGCCTCAGGTGATCCGCCCGCCTCAGCCTCCCAAAGTGCTGGGATTACAGGTGTGAGCCACTGAGCCCAGCTCTAGGAAGGGTTCTTTTAACGAGATCTTTGTAGACCTTAAAAGGTAAAGGTGGCCGGGCACAGTGGTGGCTCATGTCTGTAATCCTAGCACTTTGAGAAGCCAAGGTGGGCAGATAACTTGAGGTCAGGAGTTCAAGACCGGCATGGCCAACATGGTAAAACCCCGTCTTTACTAAAAACACAAAAATTAGCCGGGCATGGTGGTGCCACCTGTAGTCCCAGCTACTAGGGAGGCTGAGGCAGGAGAATTGCTTGAACCCGGAAGGCAGAGGTTGCAGTGAGCTGAGATCACACCACTGCACTCCAGCCTGGGTGACAGAGAGAGACTCTGTCTCAAAAAAAAAAAAAAAAAGGCAAAGGAAAACACAGTGATTGAAATAGGAGACTGTTGTGGAAGCTGGAAACAAATGGTGAGTGATAACAAACCTAAAATAACTGACTCTGACATGAGCAGTGGAGAAGGCACAGTCAGAGCTCTGGCTTGCACATAACTCCCTAAAGACTCTGATATAGAAGGTACCAGTGCAGAAGAAGATAGGGTTAAAAAAAATAGATTGTTTAAAAGCCTATTTAAGAAACAAGTATAGTCTCAGATTCTCTTCCACACTCAACACAGCTGGGCAACTCCCCTTCCAATTCCCAAAAGATGGAGGTTTATTGTGGAGAGGTTAAAATAAGCAGTCTCTAAACTTCGAGATGCCAGATGCGGCCGAGGGTTGGGGCTACCACTCAGGAAACGGGGGACAGGGAATTTTTACGAGTTAAAATTCAAGATCAACCTTCTCAAACCTCTTCTTCCACTCAGCATCCAGACCCTGTCCACAGTCTTAAACCACCTAGAGGAGGGTTTTAAGAGTCCTTCTTACAGAATCAGACCAGCTCATGAGGAAAAGACTCTGAAGGGTTCCCCCAAAAAAGTCCCAGCCAGATCACTACAGCGGCCCCGCTGTGGATAAGCTCAGCCATGAACTCAGCCAGCCTTGTAAGATTTTAGTGCCTTGTTCTCAGACAGAGCCAGACAAGGTATTCCCAGAATGACAGCCAATCACCAAGTGTGGCTTGTGACATTTCAAATAGGAGCAGGCTAGAAGACTTCAGAAGAGATTTCTTCAGAGAAGGTAAAATTGACTGAAAACCTGAAACATCTAAAGAAATCTTATAATGTGAAAAATGGGACCCAAAATAAACACAGTGAAAAGAGCAACTTGAAGGAAACAGAGACATCCAGGGGAAAGGAAATCTCACTAACACTGAGAGGAGATCAAAGAGATTAGGTCAAACATGGCATTCAAGAAACAAGACAGAATGCTATTTTTAAAAAAGAATATTCAGAGGATAAAAATATTCTCTTGGAAATTGAAAACAGGATAGCAGGAATTGAAATTTCAATAGGAGTTGGAAGATAAAACTTAAATCTCTCAGAAAGCAAATAAAACAAACAAAATGGAAATGGGAGAGAAAAGACAAGAGAATTACAGGACAAATCCAGAAAGTCCAACTCCTGACTAACAATAGTTCCATCAAGGAAAAACAGAGAAAAAGAAAAAATAACTCACTAATTAAATAAGCTAAGAAAATTTCAAAGATATAAAATATGTGAGTTTCCAGGTTGAAAGTTCATGCAACTGGTGAAAATGGATTCACATCAAAGCACACTTTCAAATATCAGCACCAGGACCACAGAAAAGGTCCTTAAAGCTCTTGAGAAAGAAAGAAAAAAAGTTCATATAAGTCGGAGGCTGAGGCAGAAGGATCACTTGAGCTCAGGAGTTTGAGATCAGCCTGGGCAACATAGTGAGACTCCATTTCTATATAAAAAGGGGGCAGAATATACTAGCTGAGTGTGATGGGAGAATCAGTTGAGCCCAGGAGGTCGAGACTGCAGTAAGCCGTGATCATGCTACTGCACTCCAGCTCAAAAGTTAGAAAGGCTTTAAATATCTCAAGAGTAACACTAAGGCTGGGTGCAGTGGCATATGCCTGTAATCCCAGCACTTTGGGAGGCCAAGGCAGGAGTTCGAGACCACCCTGGCCAACATGGTGAAACCCCATCTCTACTAAAAATACAAAAATTAGCTGGGTGTGGTGGCATATGCCTGCAGTCCCAGTTACTTGGGAGGCTGAGGCAGAAGAATTGCTTGAACCTGGAAGGCAGAAGCTGCAGTGAGCAGAGATCATGCTACTGCACTCCAGCCTGGGCAACAGAGTGAGACTCTGTCTCAAAAAAAAAAAAAAAAAAAGTAACACTGAAAGCTGGAAGACAATGAACCATGCCTTCAGATTCTAAAGAAAAGTTATATCATAGAATTTTGTATCCATGCAAACTATCAATTTAACGTAAGTTGAATGAAGAACTTCAAGATGAGCAAGTTCCAGAAATACTTACCTGCCATGCGCCCCTTTCAGGAAGCTAATGGAGGATGTACTCCACCAAAACAAGGGAGGAAACCAAGAAAGGAAAAGACACAGGCTTCAAGAATCAGGAATCCAACTTAAGAGGAAAGCAGAGGGACTTGCCAAGGTGACAGCAGGCAACAGGAATAGACACCAGCCAGCACAGGTCAGAGCAAGAGGGAAGCTTTGGTTAAGGAAAGATCCTCCCATAAAATGAAACTGATTGAAATGCCTGATGTGTCTGAAAATATTGAGAAGCGATTTAGACAACTGGCAGAGTTGGGGTTGGAGTAGTGATATATTTGCAGAAAAATCAGCAAACAAAAACAATTATTAATTTCAGAGGAAAAAACTGTTCAGAAGAGGAAAAGTAATATTCTCTGTGTTTATGCTATGAATAAGGTTTTATGTAATTCCAGTAACGGAATACTGATCTAGCCATACCAAGTTTTCCTCTATATTTATGATATTATTATGTTGATAGGGTGTGTGCAGAAGTGAGCATATAATAAAGATTGGAGGCAAGGTAGTTAAATCTTTATCTTTCATCAATAATGTCTCAAAACTGAAAAATGAATAAGCAGCAATAAATATTTTATTTTGAGCTAAAAGAGCTGAAGGAGGTTGCCTCTAGGGAATAAGAAATGGGGGATGTGGGAGGCTACAGGAGACACCAGACTAGAGCTCTCATCAGCCTCGCTGCTCGGGGCTGCACTGCCCACCACACCTTGGCTGCTGCTCCCATTCCCTCTGGTGTTCAGGCCCCTAGGGACCCGGAGCCATCACTCAGATCACTGCTTATTCCACAGTCAAATCGCAACATCATTATATGTAATATCCTATGTCTGATCCCCTTCTCCACTTAAGAAGCCCCGGGCTGAGGGGAGTTCCTGCCCCACCCATTTCAGACACAGGAGAGACATCTCTATGTACCAGGGGCCAGAAAGTTCTGGAAGAGCAGTAAGTCCCAGGATCCAAAGATGCAGGTTAAGGGGGCAAAAATAGGCACCTGCTCCCAGGCCTCACCTTCCGCACACACTCTGGGATCGACACAGGTGGCTCCAAGGTGGGATGTGGCCGGGGGACACGTGGGCCTCTGAGCTGCCTGCAGGCCGGCGGGTGTGGACACCAGCTTGGCAGGAGCAGCGTGGGCAGAGCTCGGCGAGCTCGGGTGCAGCAGGCCCGGTGACCGCGGGGCGGAGCCCGAGGACCAGAAGACGCAGGAACTGGAGCGACCCGGCGCGCCTTGGCCTCGGTTGCCCGTGCCCGGAGCGGCGCTGGCCCCCAAGCTCCCCAGGAGATGCGGGTCTTGGAGTGCACAGGGAAGGCGCAGGGTCGGCGGCTGCGCTCAGACTCTGGCTCCTGCTGGCGGGGGAAACGCAGCGGCAGCCAGCGAGGGAAGGCGCAGCGAGTCTGGGACCGCGGCCGAGGAGCAGCTGCGCCCCGCGTCCCCGCTCTGCGCACCCGGGCGGGGTCCCCTCCCGAGCAGTGCCGGACCGTGGAGACGGACCCCAGCCTGCACGCCTCCTCCTGCAGAGAGCAGGCCCCGGACACGTCCACTCTTGGACGGTCTCCCCACACCCTCTACCACTTCAATATTTTCTTGGCAGCGTCCAGAGGGAGGGACGCGCTGAAGATGCCCGGACGGAACAAAGACGCGCCGGCTGCTGAGAGGAGAAAGCAGAGGAGAGACTGGGCTGAGGGAGGCTCAGAATTTTAGAGGGGCGGGCGTGGTTGAAAGTGCAAGTAATGGAGGACCCCTAACCCGCTGGATGAGTGATGGAGGTTGTGATACCAGTCGTCAGTTTCTCTTTATATTTTTTCTTAAAAAAAAAAAAATCTTTTTGCTGCTGATAAAATGATTGCATGTTCATTGTAGAAAAGTTTTCAAATACAAAAATAAGAAAATAAAACTCACCTGTCGTAGTACAAAGACAATGAGTAGCATCTCCGTTTGTAGAAGGAGTTAGGATACAGAAGATACTGAGTAAAATGAGATTTAATAAGATAGAATAGACGAATATTGTTGAGCATCTTTTCATGTGCTAACGCTAACTGCCATCTGAATAGTGTGCCTTTTTGGTGAAGTGTTTGTTTAAATCTGTCCATTTTGATGAAGCCCAACTTATTCATTTAAAAATTTTACAGATCAAGATTTTGGTGTTGTGTCTAATAAATCTTTACCTAGCCTAAGACCACAAAGATATTCTTCTATGATTTTCTTCCAGGTTTGTAGTTTTACGTTTATGTCTATGATCCATTTGAGGAAATTTTTGAATGTGGTTGTTTCTTCTTTCTTTCTTTCATTCTTTTGTTTCTTGCGTGAAGATACCCCACTTTTTTTTTATTTTTTAAGCATTTTTGGTTGAAAAATTATCGTTTCCCCCTCGGAATTGTCTTTTTACCTTTGGGGAGTGAATCTGTGTCTGGAGTCTCCGATCTGTTCCATTGATCTATATGTCTGTATTATGCCAATATCACGCACTCTTGATTATTGCAATTTTATGTATAATGTCTAATCAAGTAGTGTAATTCCTCTAATGTCATGTTTCTTTTTCAAAATTGTTTTGGCTAGAGTACTTTGAATTTCTATATAAATGTTAGAATTGGCTTGTGATTTTTTTCTACCAAAAAAATGCCTGCTGGGATTTTGGCTAGGATCACGTTGAATTTATAGTTCAAGTTGAAGAGAATAGCACCGTAACCATATTGAGTCTTCTGATCCATGTGCATGGCATATTTCTATGTTTATTTAAGTCTTCTTTAATTTCTTTCAGAAAGTTTTACAGTTTTCAGTGTGTAGATTGTGCACATCTTTTGTTAGATTTCCCCAAATCTTTCATATTTTAATGCCATTGAATATGGTGTTTTTATTTTTTTTATTTTTTATTTATTTATGTATTTTTATGTGAAGTCTTGCTCTTTTTCCCAGGCTGGAGTGCAGTGTTGCAATCTCTGCTCACTGCAAACTCCACCTCCCAGGTTCAAGCAATTCTCCTCCCTCAGGGTCCCAAGTAGCTGAGATTACAGGCACCTGCCACTACACCTGGCTAATTTTTGTGTTTTTTTTTTTTTTTTTTTTTTTTTTAAAAATTGACAGGGTTTAAACATTTTTGCCGGGCTGGTCTCGAACTCCTGACCTTGTGATCCACCCACCTCGGCCTCCCAAAGTGCTGGGATTACAGGCGTGAGCCACTGCGCCCAGCCAATTTTTGTATTCTTAATAGAGACAGGGTTTCACCATGTTGGCCGGGCTGGTCTCGAACTTAGGATGGTGTTTTTAAAATTTTCAATATCTTTCCTTCCCTTCCTTCCTTCCTTCCTTCCTTCCTTCCTTCCTTCCTTCCTTCCTTCCCTCCTTCCTTCCTTCCTTCCATAGGGTCTCACTCCTGTCACTTAGGCTGGAGTACAGTCGTGCAATCTTGGCTCACTGCAACATTACTGCAGCCTCGACCTCCCTCGCTCAGGTGATCCTCCCACCTTAGCCTCCCACAAGTGTGTGCCATGCCCAGCTAGTTTTTTTGTATTTGTTGTAGACAGGGTTTCACCATGTTGCCCAGGCTGGTCTCAAACGCCTGTACTCAAGCAACTGGGCTGCCTTGGCCTACCAAGGTGCTAGGATTACAAGTGTAAGCCACTGTGTCCAGCCAAAATTTTCAATTTCTGATAATTTACTGCTGGTATATAGAAATATACTTAATTTTGGGGCTGGACATGGTGGCTCACACCTGTAATCCCAGTACTTCGGGAAGCTGAGGTGGGCAGATCACATGAAGCCAGAAATGTGAGACCAGGCTGCCCAACATGGTGAAACCCAGTCTCTACTAAAAATACAAAAATTAGCTGGGAGTAATAGCACACACCTGTAATCCCAGCTACTCGTGAGGCTGAGGCACAAGAATTTCTTGAACCTGGGAGGCAGAGGTTGCAGTGAGCCAATATCATGCCACTGCACTCCAGCCTGGGTGACAGAGCTAAAAAATAATGTCTAAAGAAGAAAGAGAGAGAGAGAGAGAGAGAAACTTAATTTCTATGTATCCTGCAGCGTTGCTAAACTCACTAGTTACTTCTAGTAACTTTTGTGATTCTACATAGACAATCATGTTGACTGTGAATATGGTTTTATTCTGACTTTCCAGTCTAGAGACCTTTTATTTCTTTTCCTTCACGTATTGCACTTGCTAGAACTACTAATGCATGACTTTGGATATCAATCAGAAGGCACCTTTTACAATTACTGAAAGAAAAGCTACGTATTTTAAATATAACTTGATACCAGATGGGTCAAGAGTATAACAAATATTTTAACTGTCGGGCGTGGTGGCTCACACCTGTAATCCCAGCATTTTGGGTGGCCTAGGCATGTGGATCACCTGGGGTCAGGAAATTGAGACCAGCCTGGCCAACATGATGAAACCTCATCTCTACTAAAAATACAAAAAATCAGCTGGGCATGGTGGTAGGCACCTGTAATCCCAGCTACTTGATAGGTGCTCCAGAGTCTATATTCAGTTCCACCAATCCCAGCTACTTGGGAGGCTGAAGCAGGAGAATCACTTGAACCTGGGAGGTGAAGGTTACAGTGAGCCGAGATCATGCCATTGCACTCCAGCCTGGGCAGCAGGAGAAAAACTCCATCTCAAAACAAAAACAAACAATAAAATTAAAAAAACATTTTAACAAAAACTAAGCAAGATACCTTTGCTAATACCTTCATTTTTCTTTAACATATTTCATAAAGATAGCACAAATTTCTGAGGGTGTTTTAACATACTATTCCATTCCAAAATTGATGAATTCAGGATTATATGCTTTAAAATAGAGATTAGGCTTTTGGTTTCTGCCAGAATGTCAAATTAGCTTCACCAGCTCCTTCCACAACTTCGTCAACCTTGGATTCTAAAGGGAATGCTTACATTTCCCCATTTAATATGGGGTTTATTATAGGATTTTTGTAGCTATATTCTCTCAAGGTAAGAAAGTTATCTTTTATTCTTAATCTGCTAAGGTTTGTTTTTTAAATCACAAATTAACATTGAACTTAATAACTTTTTTCTACATCTATTGAGTTGATCATATGGTTTTTCTCTGTTAATCTGTTACCAGGATGAATAACTTTTGTACCATTTTATTATTTAATTAGGTTCTAAGTACTATAAAATTTTAACTGTGCTTTCTTCTTTGACCTATGAATTATTATTATTATTTTTTTTTAGTGTCTCACTCTGTCACCCAGACTGGAGTGCAATGATATGATCATAGCTTACTGCAATCTCAAACTCCTAGGCTCAAGGGATCCTCCCACCTCTGCCTCCCCAGTAGCTGGGACTACAGCAACAGGCCGCTAAACCCAGCCAATTTTTAAATTTTTGTAGAGATAGAGTCTCACTTTGTTGCCCACGCTGGTCTTGAACTCATGGCTTCAAGCCATTCTCCCGCCTTGGCTTCCCAAAGTGTTGGGATTACAGGCGTGAACCACCATACCTGGCCCTGTGAATTGTTTCAATGTGTTTTCATTTTCAAATATTACATTTTAATATAATTGCATTATGGTCAGAACGTAAAATGTATATAATTCCTGTTCTTTGAAGTTTATTGTAACTTTCATTTTTGCCCCAATGAACAATTGTGTCATGGCCTATCAATTTCACTTTTTTGTTTGTTTGTGTTTTGTTTTTTCAAGCTCACTCTAAAGTATTATTCTCAGGACCCTACATCCCAGTGAGAGATTCGAAAGGCGAGTCCAGCAGTTCAGCTGAGATCGAGATGGGAGGCCTCTTCATGGAGTGATTTCACATGATCCTAACGGGGAACCTTCTCAAATTATTGATCACTACGCCATATGTCATAACTAGCTCCCTGTCAGTCTTCTCTGCTCCAAAACGCTTGCAGCCATCAGCACCATGGACAGCGGAAAGCGCTGCCCCCGGGGTCTACAGTGCTTCGGATTCCTGGCTATTGTACTTGAAAGGACCCTGTCTAAAATGTTTGCCTGTGAACTTGGGACTTCCTAGAGAAAGTTTCAGTAAAAATTTCAATTATGGGCCGGGCGCGATGGCCCATGCCTGTAATGCCAGCACTTTGGAGGCCGAGGTGGGCGGATCACTAGGTCGAGATCAAGACCACCCTGGCCAACATGGCGAAACGCCATTTATAATAAAAATACAAAAATTAGCTGGGCGTGGTGGCACGCGCCTGTGGTCCCAGCTACTCGGGAGGCTGAGGCGGAAGAATCGCTTGAACCTAGGAGGCGGAGGTTGCAGTGAGCCGAGATTGCGCCACTGCACTCCAGCCTGGTGACAGAGCAAGACTATGTCTCAAAAAAAAAAAAAAAAAAAAAAAAAAAGTTTCAATTATGACCAGGACTCTATTGCCTTTCCTGGAGCTGTCTTCAAAAAGGTCCTGACTCAGCATTTTTTTGTGCAAGACAGATTCTCCTCAGTCCCATGGAGCCTCCATGGAATATGAGAAGAGAACAGTATTGTTGGACATCTGGGACAGGGTGTTGATGCTCCACTTCTCTGTGCTGGGCCTGATCTTCTGCAACAGCAAAGATGACAGAAGCCTCGGTCTCAGTTCTTCTGTGCTCTTTCAGACAATCAGGTCACATCGTTCCTCTACCAGTCATGACTTTCCTGATGGGGTGTGAACTATGCCTTAAACGCATCTTTATAAACCTAGCACAGCTTAAGGGACATCTGTAGTCTGCTCTGATTAGTGATCCACTGGCGGAAAGGTCTAGGAAGGCTGCTTGCATGAGAATGGG
>CAUYLG010034125.1:0-37434 GCA_963573385.1 Cacajao melanocephalus
AGTCATAAGAGATACTGGAATACTTGTCCTTATTAAGTGGACAGTTGCATGTTAAGAACTGATCATCACAACCCTTTGGATATTCAAATTACTTACACAAAGCTGAAATATGGTATCACAGACCTTTACAAAAAAGGACAACTTGTTTCTTTTTCTACACTTTAAATAAACTGCTTCAGATTACAGTTCACAAATACAAGAGTCTTGACTTTTCAACCTTTCCAGTTGCAGTTAAAAAAATCACTTTCTAAAAGTTAAAGTCAAGTGTTACAGCAAGATAATTATTCCTATTGAAAAGTACATAGATTTTACTTAATGATACTCATGATAGACTGTAAACTGGATTGATCACATTCTACTCAACTAGTATCAAATTAACACATCAGCATTACAAGTATTAAATGTTTTTCTATTACTATAGAGGATATAAACCAAAACATTAATATGGCAGTTATGTTCTTTAGGCACAGTTTAGTGATTTTTTTTTTAAATAAAAACTACTGAATTTCAATTGAAGTTTTAAACTCAATAACCAAAGGGTCAAGAACTCTGCTTAGGAAAAAAGAAAATAACTTTACACTAACAATGTAAGCTGTTTAAAATTTCTAACACTTAACCTATCTGAGTTTTATTTAAGATTATTTTATTAAAAAATACAAGGAATCTGAAAAAAGATCAATACAATTATCTTAATGTACAAAGTCATAAGCTGTAGCAGTTTTTAACTAAAATTTAAAAACACAACAAGGAGGGCAGCCCTTTAGACCGATTTATTTTATATCCATTTAAAATATCATCCAACAAAGGACAATGAAGTTTACATCTGGGACAGGTATACATAACTTGAGGCATTTGGAGTCCATCGCACCCACTGAATAACAACTTTGCTGCTGAAATTTCTTAAAATTTACCAAACTAAAACAAAAGGCTGAATGATACAAAAGGAGGAGTATTTAGGTGTGATCTGTTAATTGTCTTTTAAAAAAAGGAAACACAACCTGTTTCCCAGACCAGTAAATAAGCAAGAGCTACATGCAGCACTGTGAGTATTAAGACATTTCTCAAGTCTTCTCAAATGAGTCCAGGGTGGGGATGGGATGGGGGGAAAATTGGTAGAAGAACTTTGCTATAGACACCACAACAAACAATAAATTTAGATAATTTAAAATTTAAAAAACGAAAAAAGGCAAAGAGAGCATTTCAGCAGCAAAGTGCTCAATAAAAAGTATATTGTAGAGGGTAATACAAGAAAATTGGGGTAAGAATAGGGCAGAAAAATGGGTCAGCAGGATGGGCGAAGGCCTCAAAGGAAATATGGCGTTGTCGTTCTGGGAGGAATAACACGTTCTGAATCTGGAACTGCCCGGAATAACTTTGGTTCTCTTGTATTTACATCTTTGAAGACCATGATCGAGGCAATAATTCCACAGTGATAGCAGTAATTAGGAGCAGACCAGACTGTCACCAGCTTCTCATCAAACATAAATTTATAGCCTTCATGCACTAGTTGATATGTTCTGCAGATGAGTTTTAAGTTGTTGATATGAACACACTCACTTGTGACCTTTGCTCCAAAAAGCCAACCCACTCCTCAGGGACTGATAGCCCAAGTATCCACATCTTCAGGATCTGACCAAACCAGATCACAAAACGCTCCTTTATGAGGAATTTCCTGATTCCGTTCGACGGTTCGAATTTGATTCAGTGGTTTGATATCAGGAGATAAACCACCATGGACACACAAAAACTGCTCATCTAGTAAAGCTGCTACAGTGAGCATGTCGAAAACTTTGGTACAATATCTCCAGGCATTAGCATTTCCATATTTGGTTTGACACTCATCATAAAACCCATACACCTGTGTTATCTGTCTACTCTCATGATTTCCTCACAAAAGTGTAATACAATCAGGCCATTTAGCCTTTATTGCAAGAAGGTAAGGGAAGGTCTCCAAAGTATAGTCACCTCTGTCTACAAAATCACCCATAAATATGTAGTTTGTGTCAGGAACCTGACCTGCAGCTCTGAATAGTTCACAAAGGTCATAAAACTGTCCATGTATATCCCCACACACTGTTACTGGTGTTGATACTGGCTGAACATTTGACTCTTCTAAGAAGAGGTCACAAACATAGTCACAAAGTCGCTTCAGGTCATTCTCTGGCAGGGACTTGCACAGCCGCGCTATCTCCACATACTTGTCCAGGTCTAGTGGCACCATTTTAGGAATAACAAGCCACGGCGACAGCGGCAGGGGCGGCAGTGGAGGAGGCCGAAGCCCTGTGTTCGCTTTATAGAATTTTGCTAGACACTCAGTAGGGCCCGATGAGTGTTTAAGACATTGTACAGTTCAGGTGCATTTTCCTTTTAAAGGATACATTTAATCTTCTGGATGTCATCTCATTTTTAAGACCAGAGAAAAAGGGAAGAAGGCTTGTTTTTTTAGAGGGTTATTACACATTCCTATTAGATCATTAGGAAATCAGCAGAAGTGGCAGGAAGCCAAACCAGCCTGAGTCTGGCTGGGCAGTGTCTGCAGGTTACCCCCGCAAAGCTGCTGGAATAGCGATGTGTTCTCCCATCAAGTGCTTTTTGTCAAAGTCTCTTCTGGAATTAACTCCTCATGCACAGATTGATAAACCCCACCAACTTGCCAATGTAATTAAGAAGTGGCAGGTTAAGCATTACCATTAATTAAGTTCAAAGTAAAAGAAAATAGAGAAGATTGTTTTTGTGAAATTGTGCTGTCAGATTATTCTCAAGGGTGTTTCTGAGTTCTTATAAAGGAGAATTCGGGAAAGGGAGGAGACAATTGTCTCCACTTCCTTGGGAAAAGTGAGGGTTTAAAGACATGTCTCTTGAATATTTTTAAGTGAAAAGTGAACTATTTGTCGGTTGTAAGAGACACTGAATGAGCACCTTCTGTGTGCAAAAGACTGCTCAGTGCTGTGGGGGATACAGCGCAGCGGGAGACTTGTTCACGCTCTCATGGAGCCCTGAGGTGAATGAGAAGAGTCAAAGATAGGTGAACAAATATACCCAAGGCAAAGTAATGCAACTTATCTGTAAGAGATTAAGGCGGTTGTGAGAGCTCAGAGGAAAGGCCATCATGCTCCATCCTGTGGTGAGGAGAGGAGAAAACCGGCATAGGGGAAGACCTCCCAGAGGATGCAGCATTTGAGAAAAGTCTCGAAAGTAGAGTAGGAAAGGATAAGGAGGAAAGAATAAATAAGAACAGTTCTAATCTCTAAACATTTTTATGTTGAATTCCATTATAACCTCTAGGATCAAAGGAAAAGAAATCAGCCTCTTGTTCAGTAAGGATTTGTTGAGCATTCATTCTATGTGCATTGTTCTGCAGAAAATTTGAGGCTGGGAGATGTAAAATGTATCTCAGGATAACAGGCTTTTTTTTTTTTTGCGAAAGTATCAAATAGTCTTAGACTCATTGTCTTCCTCTGATGGCAGCTTAATGGAATTCAATACGAAGACCAAATTTCCTTTGTTTTGAAGCTATGAAAGAAGTACTAAGTACTGCTGGGCAGTTTGAGTTCATTTGGCTGGTAGAATTGAGTGGAAGTCAATCCTCAAGCCATTTAAACTGGAAAGAACTTTGAAGATTTTCCAACCCAAGCTCTTTTTGCAGATGAATCAACTGAAGCCCAGTAAGGCTGTAGTTTTTCTAGGTTAAAAAAGAGCCGTGTGAGTTTCCTAAATCATGTAACAATCAGTTTATTATTTGATATTTATGATACATTCACATGGAAGAGAATGATTAGACATTTTCAGGAAGGAATAATGACCCAATTCCCTGAGTTACCATTGGATGATATTAAGCAACTTCACTTAATTATCTACCTGTTTTCCAGCTATATTAATTATATATCTTTTAGCATTTACCACCTGTACCAATCATTAGCATAATAATACCTTATACTTAAATGCATGAACCTAGAATGCTTTTATAGTTTTTTCATTTGATGTTCACAGCAATCCTATAAGGCAAGTGTTATTTCTAGAGTAGAGATGAGAAAACTGAGGCCCAGAGAACGTAGCCTATATAGCCAAGAAACTAAAACAGGGCTATGACACCCATGTTCTTTTTAACTATGCATCTAGGATTTTTTTTCTTTTTCTTTACCTCTGCATCTAAGTTGCCTGCCTAAATGGCCTTCAGTCCATTGAAATCCATCCAATAAATATTTACTGAGCATCATCCGTATTTCAAATATTGTACTGGGCATTGGGGGTATGAAATTGCAAAAGAGAGAATCATCAGTATTCGGGAAATTCACCATTTGAATGAGATACAAAGCCAAACAGATAAATGGGAATTATTCTAAGTGCTGTAATGGGTCTATGACTGTCTTCGGAGATTGGATGGACAGGGTAGCAAAAGATTGAGGGGCTGATTTTGCTGCTGTTTATCTAAGCATATCAGGGTCCTGTCTTCCCACTTAGATTATGAGTATCTTGGCATGTGTTTTGTCTCTCTCTGCATCTCCTGAGGCTGCTTGCACAGGCCTCACACTCCAATGGCATTCTGTTAATATTTGTTGATGATGATGCTAGTGATTTTTTCTCTCTGACATCCAGAACACTGGAGGGATTTTCTGTTGGCCCTTGGGTATAATAGATTTTTATTTATACATTTGAGTTAGCCTTTTAGAAATCATTCTTAAGTAAAATAAATATTATTTTAGTGAGATAGTTTCTAAATACAAACTTTCTCAAAACAGCAATTATATTCTATTTTAGCCAGCTAATACTCAACTAGGATTTGCAATTTAGAGAGTTGTGCTTGTATAGATTGTCCTCTTCTGAAGTCAGTGAATTGTAACTTAAAATAAGAGCTGTTAATGCATCAAAATAGTTTTGAATCAGCCTCAGAAATTCCCCTCATTTCCAAGTATCTTATTTTTACTGTTTCATTGATGTTTCAAGTGGAATCAAATATTCCAACTGTTTTCCACTGGAAGAAGATGAAACTCAGGTACAATTCAGTAGCAAAAAACACCCATGTTTTCAAAATTGTGGATAAATTTTTTCTCATAGTGAAGTTATGATTAAATTTGTGAATTGCACAAGCTTGGAATTCTGATGCAGGATGCCTGCTCTCTGTATTGCTTTATTTTGGTTATATATTACAAATGGAATATTTTCCAACTCATTTATATACAGTTTCTGGTTGCTGAAATTTTACTGGCAAGCTTTGTGAACAAATTTTAATTCTCAAAAATACTAGGAATAAAGTGAAAATAGGATCTTTCCTCTCATAGGTCTAAAAGATATTTATTTCCTTTAATCATTACATTCTGGAGGTATAATTAATCCAATCTGCTGTAGATAGGATCTCATTATAAAGAGTCTAGGTAAACAGTCTTTCTAGCATAAGTGATCTTTTGGTTCAGTCTTGCAGGATTTTCTAAAATTGCTAAGGTATACAATAAATCGGGAGATAAATGAGGAAATTTCCTAAAAATGCAAGCATACAGAGTGAATTGGACGGTAAATGAGAAAATCAGGCTTAATTTACCAACCACCCATGTGCACATACAACAAACACGCGCACCAAAGCCAGGAACCCTGCAACAAAGTTCTATTCACCCTGAGGAGATATAAAAATTTATGACTGACACTAAATTATTTTTTAGAAAAATAATACAGAAATTTGTAAGCAGACACAACAGCTCTAATTTATCCACCAAATAACAATATAAATGGGACAAGCAAAGAGAAACTGTAATTTAAAGATTTTTGAGTGTGGTACTTATAAAAGTGTGTGTGTGTTTGTGTGTGTAGAGATGTATTGAATTTGAGAGTAATTTATGGAAAGTGCTGCCAGCATGGTATTTCAAATGCTTCACAATTTGAATCTAAACTAGTCAATGGGATCATTAAGATTATTATGCATGTTTTCCAAAGAGTTTGAATTCAAATGACAACTTAAAAAAAAAAAAAAAAGATGCCCTTTAAAAACTAAGCAATGTTAGTGCACTTATTGAAATTCATGCAGTTTGGAGTAATCTGCCACCTCCCCTTCTGAAAAAGTACCTGATGATAATGTGCTTGAGAGGTAGGGGTGTCGAAGACATACTCCTTTGGTGAGTAAAACTGGATTGTAATGCAAATGTTATGGACAATGGATTATTTCATTTAGTACATTTGACAGTAGAAAATCAGGAAGGGACCCGGATCAATGTGGGACTGACACACAGATCTGAGGATGGCAGAGGCTTACTGAATAGCGCATGCAGAGCACCTTCAAACTCGTCACATGTGCCATTTTGGTTCCCTTTCTATGGGTTGGTCTTGGAATATGGGGGCCTACTTTCATTTTGTGCCAACTAACCATGTGAGAGATTTACAAAAGATACAAACAGAAGACTGCTTACTCATTTTTCAAAAAAGATTTTTTTTTTGCAGTGGAATTTGCAAAATGATTTTGCAATTGATTAGCCGTTATATATATTTTTAAATAAGTGTAATTCCAATAATGGGAAATTTCCTAGCTCTCAAGGCAGCTTTTCCTTGTGTTGAAATCTCTAAAGGTTAAAAAGTTACTTTTTGGACAGAAGGCTATTTCCTAAAAACATCTATTCATTGGTCCATAGAGAAGACAGCGAATACATCTTCCACTTTTAAGTATTTGAAGAAAAATCTCAAGTCCATCTGAATCTTCTTCTGTTTTGGCTAACTTCTAATTCCTTCATCCATTTCCAACCTAAATTTGAGCCTAAAGAACAGATACATTCTTTATTATTTAAAAAAAAAACGTATGAGGAAATGAAGGCACAGAAGGCTTAAGGGATTTGCCCAGGAACACAGAGCTGGTGGGAGGACTGGATTGTAAGGCTGTGAGGCTCTAAACCTTGTCATTTACACTACAGCATCTATACATCAGCTATCTTCCTGCCGTTTCTTGTTTTCTGCCTGGATAGGACTCATTTGTAAATAGTTTGGAAGAAGGGAGAGTTCTGATGAGGTACAGAAATCAGAACTTTCCCTTCTTTCAAACTATGTACAAATAATCATTTAATCAGATTGAAGGACTCTCAGTAACACTAAAATCAAACCTTTGTTTTTTCAGGAGCTCTGAAAACAGCGTTTTTTGGAACATTGCAATCTCTTGAGTATCCAAAATGATTCTGTAATGATGTCTGTGAGGTCAGAATGGAAGCAGCAAATGGAATTCCTTTAAGGCTTCCCATCACTGGGCAGCTGATTCCAGTAATGGAGGAGCCACACTTTGCATCCAAATTCATAACCACAATTGGAAGAAATGAGGCTTTGGTAAAAAGGGTGACATTCCCAAATGAGCCGTTTGTGGAGTCGGGGAAAGAACTCAAGCTCAGGACTCCCATTCTCTACCAGGTTCTCCAGCCTGCTGGAATGTTCTCCAGGTTTATACTCAGTCTGGAATGCTAGTAAAAGTCCACTTCCTTTCCTTTTTTCTCCCTTCTAGCGAAAAAGCATTTCCTTTCTACCTTCCTAACCTCACAATCATCGCTCCACATAGCTCCCCTCAGGATCCCACCCTGCCATTCTCATTCTCATTCTCATTACACTGTTTCTGGATCCATGTCTTTATCAGATGCAACCCACTGTTCCTTTCAGAAGGCTCCAGAAAATTTACATATGTGATCAAGTGTTCCCATCACAACAGCTCTTTCCAGTAATCCCAGTGCTGGGTAGCTGATTCCAGTAATAGAGGAGACACTTTCAGCTGTTAGGCAATGGATCACACTTTCAAAGGAGATTGAGCAATCTCCTCATCAAGTTATACTTAGAGCACAAATCTGGTGCCAAAAGGCCCTACTGGATTCAGTCTGACAGCACTGAGAGCGATGGGTGAAAGGGCAGTTAGACTGGTGTTATGTTTATTCACTGGGCAGAACTCACCCAGAGTAATAAAGAGGCTTTCCACTTTATTCATTATGTAAAATGGCTACAGTAGTATTTATAGGGGTTTTGTGAATGTCAAATAAAATTATGTTTGGAACAGTGGCTAGTGCCATATGTGGGACAAAACCTTTAGCAATATGTACTACGTTAAAAGGAAGGTGGACATGTGAGAGATCTCTGGCATTTTGCCACTAGAAGGAAAGAGACTGCCCACTCTTCAGAGATGTTGTGGGAAGTACTTTTGTCAAAGACTGGGAGTGGAGAAAATGACTTATACTGGTCTTTCCGACATGAAGGTTTATTAGTCTGTTTTCACACTGCTATGAGGAAATACCTGATACTGCGTAATTTATAAAGAAAAGAGGTTTAATTGATTCACAGTTCCACATAGCTGGGGAAGACTCAGGAAACTTACAATCATAGTGGAAGGCATCTCTTCACAGGGTGACAGGAGAGAGAATGAAAGACGAGCAAAAAGGGAAAAGCCCCTTATTAAAAAAAAAAAAAAAAACATCACACCCATGATTCAATTACCTCCCACTGGGTCCCTTCCACTTCATGTGGGGATTATGGGAACTACAATTCAAGATGTGATTTAGGTGGGAACACAGCCAAACCATACCACAGGTGAAACACAGAAAAAGGACATCTTTGTACATGTTCTTATGTGCTTGTACCAAGGCCCACAGAGTATATCCTGTCTTCTTAAAAGAGTCCCATAGTTATTCATTTGCCTTGGATGGAAATAATGTGGTAATACCAGTTAATACTTTTTTTCAATTAAAGGGAATTTGGCTTCATCTACAGTTGCAAATTCACATCAGGAAATAGCAAATCCAAAAATCAGAACTCAGTATCTTGTCACTTTCAGGACCGTCCTTGCCACTTGTCTCAGTCATCATGTACCTGGAAGCTGAAAAGCAGTGTTGCAGAACTCAAACCTTTAAATTAAAGAGATATCAATTTGAACCCAGATCCTGCTACTTCCTACATTGTGATAGGGATCAAGGTTCTTCAGTTCTCTAAAGCAAAGGTTTTCATCTACAAAAGGAGATTAGGAAAACAGAGTACTTACCCTGCTGAGTTAACGGGAAGATTAAATGAGTTCATGTGGTTTAAGTTCCTAACACTGTATCTGCCTCCTATTATATGTTTAATAAATGCTAACTGTGATTACAGAGATTTACCCTGAAGATACCTATCATGTCATGCCTTCTCTGTCAGATAGATCATGAATGTAATTCCTTGCTTCTCTCTCCTGTTATACTTTACTAGCAATATTATCCATATGAACCCAACCACTTGTCTTTTGCTTGCCAAAACAGCTGAATGTTGCTGGAAAAAAACATATAGCCAGGCATGATCATATCATTATAAGTTGTGACTAGCTTTGACCTGGGCCTTGACCCCACCCACAGCCTACATTCTTACACCTGCTCTCAACTGTTTCATACATTCTCTCCTGTGACTTCTGTCTCCCATTCCCCACTCCTTCCTTCTCAAGGGATGCCCTGGCCTCATTCTTCATAGTGAAAATGAAAGCTGCCAGAAGAAACTCCTTCTGCTTCTGATATCAAATGTGTGTCCCTCTTTTCTGTCCTTTAGTGCCCATCAGATTATCAAATGCCAATTGGTCTCCATATACCTCTGATCCCTTTTTCCTGTCTTCTGAGTGCCCTGGCTCCATGGATCATCCATTCTTTATCCTACCCAATTGGATTCTTCTCATCAGCATCCATTTGTGCCCTAACTTGGCCCATATTTTCCCTCCATTGGCTCCACAGCTCCCTGTAGCTATTGCTTTATCCGTTCCTGCACAGCCAAACTCTGGAAAGTTGGATATTAGAAATGTTACCTCTGCCCTATTCACAATAGCAAAGACATAGAATCAACCTAAATGTCCATCAGTGACAGATTGGATAAAGAAAATGTGGTACATATACATCATGGAATGTTAAGCAGCCATAAAAAAGAACAAGGTCATGTATTTTGCAGGAACATTGGATGGAGCTAGAGGCCATTATCCTTAGCAAACTCATGCAGGAATAGGAAATCAAATGCTGCTTATTCTTATTTATAAGTGAGAGCTAAATGATGAAAATACATGGACACAAATAATGAAACAACAAACACTGGAGTGTACTTGAGGATGGAGGGAGAGAAGGGGAAGAGGAATGAAGATAACTGTTGGGTACTGGGCTTAATACCTGGGTGGTAAAATAATCTGCAACAAATCCCCATGACATGAGTCTGTGTAACAAACCTGCACATGTACCCCTGAACCTAAAATAAAAGGTTTTTTCTTTTTTTTAAAGAAAAATCCTGCCTCAATTCTCCTATCAAGGATTCTGCCTGCTGCTGGGCCCCTATCCCCTCATAGGTTACACTAGCTGAGGACATCAGGGACTTTCATATTGCCAAAACATGGGTCTAATCATTGTTCATCTAACATGATATCTCAGGGAAGGGTAATCAGTCATTCTTACAAAACTGTCCCTCCCAACTTCCTTGGCACCTCAGCCTCCTGATTTGCTTTTAATTTGTCCGTAGGTTATTGGGGTACAGGTGGTGTTTGGATACATGAGTAAGTTCTTTCGTGGTGATTTGTGAGGTTGTGGTGCACCCATCACCCAAACAGTATGCACTGCACTCTATTTGTAGTCTTTGATCCCTTGCTCCCCTCCACACTTTCCCCTAAGTACCCAAAGTCCATTATATTATTCGTACGCCTTTGCATCCCCATAGCTTACCTCCCACATATGAGTGAGAACATACGATGTTTGGTTTTCCATTCCTGAGTTACTTCACTTAAAATAATAGTCTCCAGTTTCATCCAGGTTGCTGCAAATGCTGTTAATTTATTCCTTTTTGTGGCTGAATAGTATTCCATCATATATAAATATATATATACACATATATACACACATATATATACATATATACACACACACACACACATATATATACACACACACACACACACAAATATATATATATACACACATACATACCAGTTTCTTTTTCCATTCATTGATTGATGGCATTTCGGTTGGTTCTACAATTTTGCAATTGCAAATTGTGCTGCTATAAACATATGTGTGCAGTATCTTTTTCGTATAATGACTTCTTTTCCTCTGGGTAGATAACCAGTAGTGGGATTGCTGGATCAAATGGTAGTTCTACTTTTAATTATTTAAGGAATCTCCACATTGTTTCCATAGGACCAGCCTCCTGATTTTCTATTTACCTACTTCTCAGTTACCTTTGCTGTCTTGTACTATCCCTGACTCCTAAGTTGTCCAGTTTCTCTGGGTTCATTTTCTTTCTCAATTTTCTCTTTAGTCACTCTCATATCCTCTCAAGTTTTTAGAAACCATCAGTGTGCTGACATGTCTCTAATAGGTACCATGATGGTTTTGTTACTATTTTTTATCTTAGCCATTCTGGTAGGTGTGTAGTAATTATCTCATTATAGTTTAGCTTTCATTTCTCTAAGTCCTAATGATATTAAACATCAGTGCAGGTTGGACCCAGTGGCTCATGCCTGTAATCCTAGCACTTTGGGAGGCTGAGGTGGGTGGATCACCTGAGGTCAGGTGCTCGAAACCATCCTGGCCAACATGGTGAAACTCTGTCTCTACTAAAAATACAAAAATATTAGCTGGGCTTAGTGGCAGGTGCCTATAATCCCAGCTACTTGGCAGGCTGAGCCAGCCACTTGGGAAGCTGAGAATTCTTGAAACCAGGAGGTGGAAGTTGCAGTGAGCCAAGATCATGCCACTGCCCTCCAGCCCAGGCAACAGAGCGAGACACCGTCTCAAAAACATAAAATTAATTAATTAATTAATCAGTCAGTGCAGAATGCAGAAAAGGATGTGGAGAGACTGCATCAATCATATTTTGCTGATGAGAATATAAGATGGAACAACCATTCTAGAGGAAGTTTGGGAATTTCTCTTAAAACATCCTGCAACTAATCATGTGACCCAGAGGTTATACTCCTGGGCATTTATCCCAGGGAAATGAAAACTTGTGTTTACTCAAATATTTGTTCATAGTAGCTATATTTGTAAGATTCCCGACCTGGAAACAACCTAGATGTCTGTCAACAGGTGAATGGTTAAACTGTGATACATTCTTACCCTGGAATACTATTTAGCAATAAAAAGGAAGAAATTGTTGATACATGTAACAGCTTGGGTCAATCTCAAGAGAATTATACTGAGTGGGAAAGGCCAGCCTTCAAAGGTTGCATACTATATGATTCTATATATAACATTCTTGTAATAGCCCTGTATAATTGGAGAACAGATTAGTGTTTATCAGGAATTAGGGATGGAAGGCAAAAAGTCAGAGATTAGGAATTGGGGATGTGGAGTAGCTGTGGTTATAAAAGGACAATAGAAGGAATTATTGTGGTGATGGAACTGCTGTGTGTCTTTGCCATCATGGCAGATACATGAATCTCTACAGGCAGTGCAATTACATAAATCAAATACACACATGCCTGGATGCACTTACACATAATAAACGGACAAGTGGGGAAGTCTGAGTAAGATTGATAGACTGTATCAGTGTCATATCCTGGCTTTCATATTGTTCCATAGTTTTACAAGGTGTTATTGTTGGGGGAAACTGGATAACGTGTACATAGATCTCTACATTATTTCTTTGAATTTCATTTGTATTTACAATTATTAGAACATTTAAAGTTTAATTTATAAATATTTAGATTTGAAACAAAATTCCTACATTAACTGAAAAAGTAATTAAATATAAATTAAAAATCAAAATTAAAAACCCTTTTACAACTTTAGATCTCTCTCTCCTACACACATACACACACACACAGACACACACACACACCCCTAAGCTTTATTGTCTCTGCTCTACTCACAGTTCAGCTCTCTGTAATTCGGTTTCTGTCCCCATCTCTCTACTTATACCACACTTCTGAACATCACCAGTGACCTCTTTGATGTTTAATACTCTGAAGGCTTTTCAGTCCTTACCATTCTTGAGCCCCTGCAGCATTTAAGGATGTTGACACTATCTTTGTTTCATTTGACTTCTGTAGCATCATGCACTTTGGGTTTTCTTCTTAGGACTGTATACAACTTTCTACTCTTTTTAGTAGATTTCTCTTTTTCTCCTCATTCCTTAAATTCACCATTTTCATTGAGTTCTGCTCTAATCTCTCTTCTTGTCTCAATCTGTACTCCTGAGTTATTTCATCTACTTCTGTGAGTACCAATATCATCTGTGTGCTGAGAACGCTCTGGCCAAAATCTGCAGCTGGAATATCTCCGTAAGCTCCAGATACGTTTCTATCACTTTAGCCTGCAGTCTTCATAGATAGGCTTATAGGCCACAAATGCAGCACTTTCAGACAGAACCCAGGGTATTCCCTTTTAAACCTGTTCCTCTCTGTGTTCCCTTTCCGTGAATGGCATTACCTCTTTGGTCCAACCAAAGACACAGGATCTGGCTTGGATCCTTGCTCTTCCTTCAGTCTCCCCTCGTATCCACTTATTAACCAATTTCTGACATAATACTTTGGCTTCCTTTGTATCTTATTTCATTTATGCAGCAAGTCCTTCAAAGTTTTTTAGTGCCTTTTCATTACTTTGAAGAGAAAGTTCATACTCCTCACACTACCATACAAAGAGCCCATAGCCATATGCACACACATGCACGTCCACTTGTGCCCACATACCTAAACACACACCGAAAACAGATTGTATCTTATTCCTGGGGCTGGGTAAACACTTGCCCTTGGTGGAATGTATAGCTTTCCCATCTTCATCCCCATCACCTAGCCAAAAACTCTCCTCCTTGAGGCCTCCATTTAGACATCACTTTTCTCTCAAGAGTATATATGATTCTTTTACCTTATCCTCCCCATCATCTGGTGATAGCATCCTCTGCTTTTCCCATCATAGTATTTAGAAGACTGAATTTAAATTACCTATTTAATTGTCACATACCTCAGTAGCTATACATATTCCCTAAGTGGAGGGTTGATACCATGTTTCTCATCGCATCCTACAGTAAGCACCGAGGAAGTATTTCTTGACTGTGGGGTTGTACTGAGTTGAACAAGGATGACATCACTGACTACAGAACCCTTTGTATAAGCATCAAGGGGGTAGCAGTGGGGTAAATGATCACGTCCTGGCTAAGTGGTTCCAGTTCCTACAACCCTGCAGCACAGCCTCTCAGCTCTAAACCTTTTAGTCATTTCCTGTGAATCTTGTCAGCACTTATTTCATTTTTTGAATATTTCAGTTTTCTCCATCTTTCCCACATAGAGTAAACCAGAACGAATCAAGGTCTAACTTATGCTGACTACAGGTGTTGCGCCATCAGTCTTTGGGGCCCCTTCTTAGTTTTTGTGGCTGCTCTTGTGCCTGCTGACTCCATCCTTGTAGACCTTGCTGTTCCTCCCCAGTCTGTGACTACTGGCCTCAGTTGTTATTTTACTGAATATATTGCTTCATCCATAGTGAGTCTTTTGTTGTTGCTGGGTTTTTTTTTTTTAGCAATAGAGTATTTTTTAATTAACAAGATATGTGCATTGTTATTTTAAACATAATGCTATTGCACACTTAATAGATTACCATATAGTGTAAACACAACCTTGATATGCACTGGGAAACCAAAAGAAAACAAGTGTGACTCACTTTATTGTGATAGTCACTTTATTGCAATGTTCTGGAACCCTTGTTGTTATTGTTAAACAGTTATTATAACATGTCTGATTTAGTGGAAAGTACACTGAATTGAAAGTCAGGAAATCTGGGCCTAGGGGGCTGGCCTTGAGCAATTGACTAAGCCTGTGCATTTAATTCAAAAAGAGCTACTCAGATTCCGTGAAAGGGTCTTATACTTTATGACAGCAAGCACTCACCTCATTCAGTCACACGGTGTGGCCGGATTATACATGTCCAGTGATTCAAAACATTCACGTAAATCAATCTTTATAAAATACAAGAATTACATGTCTATAGCTTTCAGTGTGCTTTCACACCCATTTTCTCATTTAATCCTCACAAAATTGGAAACAGCCTCAGTGACTTATTCATGTTTACAGGAATAATAAACATTGATGCCAATAAATTATATCTTTTAAAAATCTCATAAAAATTGGTTTTAAAAGAATTATTCATTAGATAAAAAGAGTGAAACTATCAACAGGCAGTTCATAGAAGAGGAAATAAAAATAATGAATGAACCAGTGAAATGACATTCAACTTATTTAAAGAAATACAGTTTAAAATATAATTTTTTCCCTCTCAGACCAGCCAGGATTTACAAGTTCAATGCTTGATATTGGCAAAGGAATGGGAAAGAATGTACTCTCATGAGCTTATGATCTGAGTACAAATTAATACAACCTTTTAGAAACAAAATTTAGCACTATCTTGCAAAATTTTAAGTGCACGTATTTTTTATCCTGCAACTCAATTTCAGGCAGTAGATATATTTGCATAAAGGCACAGAGGTATTCTGTTCCAGAATATACATTGCAACATTTTTATGATAGAGTAAAAGGACTAGTAAAATAAAATATGGCAACTGCATACAATGATAACATGGAGGCTATCAGAAAAACACAACAAATCTATATTCCCTAATAAAATACACCCCAAAAAAAGCATTTTTAAGAAAACAAGGTGCAAAATAATACATAGAGGATCTTATTTGTGTTTGAAGGAAAATTTTGAACATGGGTGTTTACATGTGAATGTGTATGTACGTACATGCTTTTACAGGCATGTATAAGCAATCTGATACATGCCTGAATAAGTATCACTCAATCTTCTAGTGATTATCTCTGGAAAAGAATTTTACTTTTCATTCTGTACCCTTCTGCACCAGTTGAATTTTTAAATAAATAAATAAATGTGTATGTGTTGTGTATTTTAAAAGTTAGCAAACAGACTGGGCATGGTAGCTCATGTCTGTAATCCCAGCACTTTGAGAGGCCAAGGCAGGCGAATCACCCAAGGTTGGGAGTTCGAGACCAGCCTGACCAACATGGAGAAACTATGTCTCTACTAAAAATACAAAGTTAGCTCAGCATGATGGCATGCCTCTATAATCCCAGCTACTCAGGAGTTTGAGGCAGGAGAATCGCTTGAACCTAGGAGGCAGAGGTTGCAGTGAGCCGAGATCATGCCACTGTATTCCAGCCTGGGCAACAGAGTGAGACTCCATTTCAAAAAAAAAAAAAAAGCATACAGCTTAGAATTCAGCTTTTTTAATTCCAGTTAGCAATGGTGTTTTTCATTGCTTTGCCCAACTTAATTGACCCACATAGAAAAGTCTTTAAAAAAAACACTTTAGAACAACACTTTAGACGCTTTAGATTTGTATGACTTCAAAAGTCAAAAAATATTAATCATCCTGCTTAGGCGGAAGCCTTGCCCTCAGCCCCAAAACATAATGGACAAGTAGGTGACTTACCTTTGACTTTTCTTGTACCTTGTAATCGGTCCACAATCGCGAAATGTAGGCCTCAGAGTAGAAAGACTTCTAGAGAACACTCATTGCTTCTTGGGAGCATGGTCAGTCTGCACATCAAATTCTTGCTCTGAGAGAAATGAGGGCACACTCACTCTGCATTCTGTCCAGCCCTTCTGCCACCTACATTTCTACCCTTACCTCTTACTCCTAAATAGCTTCCTAAAGGAGGAGTGAATGGTCTTTGTGAATTCAAACCTCATTCAATTGCTTCCCTATTTAAAACCCTTCAATGGGTCCCTCTTCTCAATGCTCTCTCTAGTTGTTCTATATATAAAAGCTAAATTTCTTCACATGTTTCTATATCTTTTGTGTACGTGATCATGTGTCACTGGCCTTGTGTTGGTAATGTACGTTCTGAATGAATAGATTCCAGCAATTAAGTGACTGAGATGAAATGCTTTTGTATCTCTCTAGCCTCATTTTTTTTTAATCTCTATGTTCCAAACACAGGGAAATACCATTAGTTCTCCATTGTACCATGATTAGTCTATCCTTAGTCCTTTGTGTGTGATCTTTCTGTACCTCGAACACTCTTCTTGGGCTTTTGCCTGGCTAGTACATTGCCATCCCTCAGGTCTCCACTGATGTTTCACTTCTTCCATGGAGCCCTCTCTGACTTCACAAGATTGTCTTGTTCTGCTCATATGTCCTGCTCATAGCATGCTGCATGTTTTCCTTCATAGCACCTGTTATTTTTTAAGTTTGGATTTTGATTTCATTTGCCCGTATAACATTCCTTGAGGATAGGGAAAGTTTCTGTCTCCCTGTTGTGTTGAGGACACTATAAAATTCCCTGCCATTACCTGGTGTCTAACACATAGTGGATGCTCTGTTCGGGTCAGAATGGATGAGCTCTAGTAAGTGCCTAAGACAAAACAGACCCTGAGGTCTTCTGAACCCAACCAAGTGCCCTGTTTTTGCTGCTATAGCAGGCCGTCCTCCTTCCCACTGCCGTCCTCCTGATTCTGTTCTCTCAACCCAAGCACCATGTATATCCTCTTCTCAGAGTTTGTAGGACAGGATATGAATTAACAAGTTAACGTCCTTCAAGATTGTGTGTAACAAGGAAAGGAGAGGACACCTGGAATGGTTCCCGCTTGGAGAAACATTTTTCATCCTTCCTAGTTTCAGCTTCTGATGGATTCAGCCTGTGACAGTCAACATTTATAGCTCTTGAGAGCAGCACCATACTTACCTCCTTTGACTTGCCTAATGTAAGCTCACTGCCTCCTCCTCAGACTGTGCTGGCCATACCAAGTTTGCTGCCGGTGAGAAGCAACAACCCAAATCCTACCTTTCTGTTTAGGTTTCCTGTAAAATCTTCACTGGCAGCATTTTAGAGCTGCCCCTTTCCTCTTCTCTCAAAGGGCTGCTGTTCAGCTGGCAGGCCCAGCTTCTCTGACACAGTGCAGTTCAGTGGAAACCAACTAAAAGCCCACAGATTGTTTCTTTCTCTAGGTGTAAACAAACCTGGTTGATTGTGAGGCAAAGGAAAAATAACAAAAAACAAGTGAGAATACATTAGATTAATTTACTCTTTCTTTTTTCCTACTCACTTATAATGTGATTGAGATCAGAAGTAAAGAAAGTAAAATCAAAGTGAGTTCCTCTGTTCAGCCACCTACCCTGATCACAAGCTTTTGGAATACTGGGAGATACCAAATCTAAGTAAGTATTAGCTGTGTAGTTAGTATGAGGTGAAGACGATGCTAGATTTAAAGTCTCTTCACTTCTTAGCGTGAAGGAAGATTTTTATCAAGAAGAGTAAAAGAGAATATTGAAGCTTCAGGACCGGGGAAGAAGTCAGGGTTGTGGGCTGCAAGTGAGTATGCCTCTAGTCCCTCTGGTGGGCGTCTGTTCACATCACAGGAAGCGCAGCTGTGGTGGCTGTCAGTGTCAGAGGGGCTGGCAGACAGTAAGTAGTAGGGGCCCAGAGAAGTTACTTTGTATGTATCAATCTAGAAGGAAGAGATTATAAAGACTAGTCAAGCCTCCCTTTCTCATTTACCTTTTTTTTTTTTAGATGAAGTCTTGCTTTGTCACCCAGCCTGCAGTGCAGTGGCATGATCTCTGCTCCTGCAACCTATGCCTCCTGAGTTCAAGCGATTCTCCTCCTCAGCCTCATGAATAGCTGGGATTTTGGGCACCTGCCACCACCCCCGGCTAATTTTTATATTTTTAGTAGAGATGGAGTTTTGTCATGTTGGCCAGGCTGGTCTTGAACTCCTGACCTCAGGTGATCTGTCCACCTCAGCCTCCCAAAGTGCTGGGATTACAAATGTGAGCCACCATGTACGGCCACTTTCTCATTATACTGATAGTGAAACTGAGACGCTCATCAGGGATCTAACCCATCATTTCAATGATGTTCTGACATAAGAGTAAGCCAGCGGCCTGCCCTTTAAGTAAAGCCTATTCATATGGGAGTATATGTGCTTTATTAATTAGCAGAAGAGGATCTAGGCCTTCTTGGAAGCTGTCCTCTCCCTGTATGGGCACATGACAGCTTCCCTAGCCTCCCCTCTAATTGGGCTCAATATCAGTGAAAGAATGTTCAAGAAGGCATGCCCTTAGGTGCTAGGGTCAGTATTGTTGGTGGGAACCAGATATGTTGGTCTCTCTCCTTGTGGAGCTCATATTCCCATATTTGTAAGGGAGTCTGGGCTTCTTATATGAGGTAAATAAAGTGACTGCATATGTAGTTTCCTTTGTAGGACATGAATCCTTGACTTAGTTTACCTCCAGCCAGGCCTGCCTCACCAAGACTCTTCATGTCACTAACTTAGGATGCTCTAATAAAAGGTAGAAATCATAACAAGAAAGAATGCTTTTCTTCAGGCAATGAATTTAGCCTGATTTTATGAGATGTTTCGGAGAGGACTCTTTGTAAGCATATTACATTTTATTCCCTGCAGTACAATATTTACACATGGATAACTTGTATTGACAGTTGATAGTTACAAAGAGGTACATCTCACTGGTTCTCAACTCTAGCTACATATCAGAATCACCAGGAGAATTTTATTTTTCAATTCTGTTTCCCAAATCTCTGCCCCAGAACAATAAAATCAGAATCTCTAAAAGTGAGGCCCTGACACTGGCAGTTTATTATTAGTTCTAGTCATTTAATAATAAATATTACATAAAAGCCAGACTTTTAATGGCTCATTTGTAGGGAGGAGAACTCACCAGTCCCCAAAGCATCACAATCGTAAAAGGGGAATTTGTATTTCATTCTCAAATTTTCTGGCCTATTCTGAAACTGAAATTTAAGTGACTCTCCTACCTCTGTCTGCTCCCAATTTATATTTAGCTAGATTCATATTAGAGAGCTAGGAAGGGCAAACAGAAAAAAGTGATCTTTTTCAAACCCATTTCCTTATGTTAGAAAAACGATCAGTTGGAAAAAGCCATAAGGAGATTTGAGATTCAGCATTAAAAAAAATATTCAATATCAAATAATACAGGCTGAGAAGGGCTACCTCAGGGGTCTTTGTGTACCTCACGAAGGAAGTTCTTTGGCTGAGGCTGCCAATGACCTCGCCTGGCAAAGGTTTTTTTTTCTTTATTGAATAGGAGCCAGAAAAAAATGGCCCGAAGGTTATGCTCAGCCCTGGGAGCCTACAGAAACCATGAATCAGTAGGACTGGGTAGCAAGCCATGTTAGAAGTAAATTTGATTAATGAAATCTACCTTTAAGCTTTCACCCAAAGTGTTATCAGGAAAGATAATTTTTAAAAATGCATGTGATTTTCTTTCTTTCTTTCTTTCTTTCTTTCTTTTTTTTTTTTTTGAGATGGAGTCTTGCACTGTCGCCTGGGCTGGAGTGCAGTGGTGCAATCTCAGCTTACTGCAACCTCCATCTTCCAGGTTCAAGCAATTCTCCTGCCTCAGTCTCCCGAATAGCTGGGATTACAGGCACCTGCCACCACGCCCTGCTAATTTTTTGTATTTTTAGTAGAGATGGAGTTTCACCATGTTGACCAGGCTTGGTCTCAAACTCCTGACCTCATGATTCACCCGCCTTGGCATCCCAAAGTGCCGGGATTGCAGGCGTGAGCCACCACACCCAGTCAAAAAAAATAAAAACCCATGTAATTTTCTTAATATCTTACCTATGTATTGGTTTGAGCAAGTAATGCTAACTACTATAGCAAACACATTTTTCAATCTCAGTGATTTAACACAATGCAAGTTTATTTTTGTATGATAAAATCTCCCATGAGTGTTTAGCCAGCGCTTTCCACTTGGGGATTCACAGACTCCGTCTTTTTCTATCCATTAGTTCCACCAGTCTCCAAAGCCTAGAGGTCCTATGCCAGATTCTGTGAATTAAAATTAGAAGGGAGCATTAAGGATCTTCTGGGATGGTGGTGGGGATGGGTTACAATTTTCAGATTCATAAATGTAAAATAGTGTCCCTTCTACAAATATTCTGTTGGCTGGGACTTATTCACTTTCATACAATAGCAAAGAATGCTTGGAAATGTGGCCACACTGTATACTCCCAAAAGGAGAGGAATTGGTTTGGTTCAATTTAGCTAGTCTCTGTCATGCTTATTATCATCATCATCATCATCATCATCATCAACAGTTAATGTGGATCAGCATCGTTTCTGTAATTTTCCAAGTCAAATTTTGTGTTTCTATATTAACAGAATATATAAAAGTCATTTTCCCTACGTAATATTTATTTTATTCCTATGTGTGCTTTCTCCATTGGTCTGATTTGCGTAATTGACTAGCATAGATTCAATTTGCACCAACTAGATAACTTAACCTCTTACTCCTCCACGTTGATAATTTAACCTCTTACTCCTGGTGCACCTTATTTTTGAAGAAGAAAATATTTATTCAGTTATTCGGCAAATCTCAGTCAACAGCCTATCACATGACAAGCACTGGAGATTCCGTGGTGAGCAAAAGCAGACAAGTGACCTGCTTTCAGGAAGTTTCTATTCTGTTAAGGGAGATGGACGGAGTGTTTCAAAAGAAAGGAGTATTGTCCTAAGAGAATTAAAACACAGGAACCTGACCTAGACAGAGATTAAGACAGGCATTCCTGAGGAAGTGATACTTCACTGAACTATGAGGAGTGAGTAGGAGTTTAGACATCTCCAGACAGTGCAGCATGCTGATTTGAGGAACTGAAAGAAGGCCAGTGTGGTTAGAGCTCAGAGACTGAGGGAGAATCATGATGCCGGATGAGTTTTGAGAGATAAACCGTGAAGGACTTAGGCCTTGCTAAGAATTTTGGCCTTTTTCCTAAAAGTACAGGAAAGCCTAGCCATTTTATTATTTTACACCACTCATCCATTACAGGCTTTTCCTGAAAGGTCTTTGGCACTAGGGGAGCTATGGAAGCAACATCGTGAGTAAGTAACTGGGGGAAACTTTTCCCTAAGTATTGTGGTTTTTAGCCACACACCGTGTATTCCACATCTCTCCAACTCTCCTCATGGTTTCCCAGAGCTGAAAGTAAGATGAGCACGAGGAACCCGTGTTTAGTTAGCAACATGATCTGAAGCATGAAAGGTATTTCCTGTTCCAAATAGAAGCCTAATCTGCATTTTCTACTACATGATTTAGTAGAAAGACACGTTGGATTTGAACCATATTCCTCTGCTAGCCAATTCCATCTTATCTATAAATTTCTGATAATTATTCTCAGAAACAGATCTAGATCACAGCCTTCCAATTCCTAGGCCAGGATACTTTCCACTTTTCTACACAGACCCCATTGCTGCTCTCTCTTCTTCATAATCTTCAAAATATCCCTTTGATTGAACCAGATGTCTTATTCTTCATCCCCTTTTCTCCTCCTTGAAATGACCTATCTTTCTCTTCTAAAACTTCACTGACTTAAAAACTGGAGCTCAAGGCTTCCATCTCTACAGACTCTGCCCTGACAATAAATTTGTTTTTATTTTCTTCCCAATGAATGGGGTAGCTGTTTGAGGAACTTGTCTTCAGCTCTCTTCTTCTTCCTCTTCCTCCTCCTCTTGTATTATTTCTCCTCCTTCTTCTTCCTCCTCCTCCTCTTCTTCTTCTCCTTCTCCTCATCTGCCTCCTCCTCCTCCTCCCTCCCTGCCTCCTTCCCTCCCTCCTTGTCCTTCCTTCTCCCTCCTCCCTCCTCCTTCCAAATACAAACACAACAGGCAGTACGTGAATGGAGGCTTTGGTAACTTAACACAGCGAGGAGGACAGAAGTCAGTAGGGCGTGAAGTCTGTTTTTGTCATGGATTTCCTAGAAAAGCTGTTAAAGTGTTCTTCCTAAGTCTGTTACTTCATAGGTTGACGGGAGTAATGCATCCCACACAAGAGGACTGCGATATGACTAAAGTCGTAGGAAGGCATTTGCCTTTAATCCAGTCCATCCCGCCCATGCTGCCTGATGAATGTTTGTTTCTATAGATCAAAATCTAGACTTCTAGATACAGAATAGTTGGAGAGATCAAAGCTTTGCATCTGACCCAGATTATTTAATCTCATCTCACACATCCTACACTCTAGCCATCCTGACCTGCTGTCCGTTCCCCCAGAGCTCCCATCCTTTTCTGATTCTGCTTTTCCTTTATCTGTTCCCTGCATTGAAATGCCCTTCTCACATCTCCACATCTAAATCTTACATGGCCAATTCCAACTTCATCTAATTCCTGAAGATTCCCTTTGTGTCCCCAGTTGGAAGTCATCACTCCCTGCTCTGCTCACTTATTTACCTAAATTAATTTATATACCTATGCATTTATATGTGTATGTATTGTATTCCTTATAAGAGCAGCTTTTGAGAGAGGGGCCTATAATTTATCTTTGTATTTGTGTTTCCCAGAGCTCCTTCTAGTGGGGAAAAAATGCTTTGAGGTTGAATTAAGCTCAAATTGAACTCTACGATGAAAATATTTACTTACGAACTTAGACAAGGTTCTTTACAACACTGAACCTCCCGAATTTTTCACCAGGAGAATGAAAATATCTTGTTGGTAATGAATAAGAAAGAAAACTTACAAGACAGCTCCTGGTACAGGGCCTGACTCATGTTAGATTCTCAGGAAGAGCACTTTATATCCTTTATATGTCAGTGGTTGGTATTGAAGGTTTGCATGACACATTAAATATAATAGAAGTAGGAATGACAAATGTAATAGTCAGTGAATACTTATTTCATCCTATGAAACGGGCACTCTGACCCATTCTACATAATAGGGGAGAAAATGGAAACTTAGATTTACTAACTAGTTCAAGTTGGCACAGATATAAGGGGATCTCAAACTTAAACTCAGGCCGTCAGGCAGGGCCTATACTCTGGATACTGCTTTCTTGATAGTTTCTCAGTATCAAATTACCACTTGATAGACAATTCAACTCAAATCTAGCGCACTCTAGAAACATAATAAGGCTTATCGAGACATTCAAAGATATCTCCTTGACCTTCAAAGATAAATTTTCGTTCTTACCTAAGCTGCTGTCTCTCCAGGCTCAACATCCTGAGTTCATTTTATCTTTCCTCACAGGTCAGGTTTTCAGCTTTCACTGTGTTCGTCTTGGTGGCCCTGCCCTGGACAGACTCCAGTTCTTTTATGTACCTCTTATCCTGTGGGGTCCAGTGGCTTTCGGTACTGCTTAGTGAGGAGAGAGAAGTAGATAATGTAGTTTCTGGTGTCAAGGAACACTTTAGAGGGTCCTTAATGAATTTAGCCATATGTTACTTTGTGGAGCACTCATAAAAACGTGGGAAGCCCATGCTGGGAAGATGCTGAATAGGAGTAAGAGAACGACGCCTAAGAGAAGGGACATTTCACCGTCTATGAAGCCTCTGTTCACATTTTATGTTTAAACTTTATGAACTCTGTCACTTGCTGGTGAATTTTCTTGCTCAGTATCTTAAAATACAGCTGCAGTTTGGGTTCCACCCTCTTCACTTAAAAGGGTGATTAACTATTTGTGATGAGTAATTATTTAATTGCCAGTTCAGCTACATGTGTGTTGTTGTTTTGCTTCTTTCCTCTTTAGTGTGAGCCAAATCTTCTCAATAATAAAAATAATCCAGAATTCGTAGACTGCCTTTTAACGGGTTTTCATTCAGTCTGCCACAGCAAGAAGATTCCGATTTTATATCACCTTTAGCTTAAAAGAATAAATAGAAGGTCTCAGTCAGCCAGAGTTTAGCTCTCACAGCCTCTCCTGTAACTGATAATAAAGTCTTTACTTCATCTTGAACATTTTACTCTATCTTTGGATAAAAATTTAATCAGAAAGGATTATTGCTCTTTTAATACCTGTTTAACCTTTACATTCGTGATGGATACAAAACCACTTAAAATTTAAAGCTCTCTTTTTATGGACTGGTGTGCTGATCCACTTTTCCTCAGAGGTATTTTTTGCAAAAATTGTTGAAGCTCGACATAGGGATCACTGCAAATGTCTAGGCTTCGCCATTCACTGCTTCCCATTTCTATGTCCTCTTTGCCCTATTATTTTAACAGGGACTTGCTGTTTTAAGGAAGCTCTTTATTGTTACTAAATCTTTTTTTAATTGTTAAACTTCCTTTTCTTTCCAGCAGAGAAGCATGTCATGTTTTCTGTCTTTAGAATGTGCATGTGCTTACCTTCTCATAAAGTTTGCCTCTTACCTAACTTTATAGCCTTTATAAACAAAAAGTTACGTAAGTGAGGTTCAGAATAGTGTCTTGCCCGTAAAGTTTAACGTAGGTTTAAGTCTCTTCATTTCAGCAACTCATGGGGCAGCGTGCTATACAGTCCATTGTTCTTCTTGGTTTTAATTATAAAAGTAATTCCTCTTCCAGTAAAAAATCAAGTTATGCAGAAATAGCTGAAGTAAAGAGTGAAACTGTTTTCAGCTCCTTTCTCTAGAGGAAGTCACTCACAGTCTGTATATCTCCTTCCAGAATTTGTATGTTATAAACACATATATGTGAATGTGTATATACACACACAGTAGTATACATATTGTTCTGCATCTTGCTTCTTTGCTTTCCCTAAGAATGTATGCTTGATGTCGTTCTAAAAATTATAATGTATTTGGGTCTGAGTATTTTTTAACGATGTCTTAGAATTCTATAGGATGCATGAACCGTAACTCCCTTAGTCATTTCTCTACTGATAATTATTGAACATCGTTTCTTTTCTTTTGCCATCAAAAGAAAATATATTTGTACAATTGTGTTCATGAAATTTTGAGACTTTCTGCAGGATATATTTTAAAAATGTGTTTGTTAAGTCAAAAGTGTATGTATATGTCCATTTTGATACCTACTGAAATAGCTCTCCAAAAAGTGAACCCAACTTTATTCTTTTCAATGGTATGTAAGAATGCCTGATTCCCCATACTCTCATTAACCTTGAACATGTTTCGTCTTTTAAATTTTGGCCAAGAAGATTGTCTAAAAATGGAATCTCATTGTTTTTATTTGCATTTTTATGATTTTTGGCAGATTTAGCATCATTTCCTATGCTTGTAACTGCTTGCCTAGTCACGTCCTTTATCCATTTTTGTTTTGTTTTTGTTTCTCTTTGGTTTGGCTATTTATGTTTTCCTTATTAGTGTATTGGAAGTTATATGAGTTTTAACCCTCTACCAGTGGCTAATGTGGAACTCTTCCACAGATCCCTGGGGGTTTCTTAGAGACGCTGACTTACTGGCAGAGCTCTCCATGGTCTTACCTCCCCTTCCTCTTCTCCGAACACACACACACTGATCAAACAGTGGGCAAATTTTTACCTGCATTTCATGTTGGGCTTTGTCTTCAGATTAAACAAATGCTCCTGGGGCTAAACATCTAAAAAACATTGCTATAGAATGAAAAGCCCTAGATATTGTCATAAAGTCATCTGTCCTAGGCTCTATAATGTAGCATTTTCAAATTGGAAGAGGCTTTAGAGATTATTTTATGACCAATACTCATGTAATATAAATTATACAGTTAACATATGTTGATATACATGCAATACTGACAGAAATCTGTAATGAATTATATATTCTTTAACAGTAATATGTATTATTTACAATAGCTTCAACATGTATTGAAAACTAGAGGTACATATGTTTATAAACAGTGCTCAAGGCATATTGTTATTTTGGTGCTTATTTATTTATTAGGCATTTGTTACTTTATTTAGTCCATAGATGATGCATTTATCTGAGGACTCCTCTGACTCAAGGCCCTGCAAGAATCTGCTGCCCACAGTTATGAGTAGCTGAATTGGGCCAAGCTTTTAATTCTATAAATAGCAAATCTCTGCAGACACTCAGCTAGTTAATACCAGAGTGGAACCCAGATCGGTGGTGTCTTGATTCTTAGTACTTTTCACCCTCTTTGCCATTCTTTGCTGGTGACCTTGGGTAGATCTTAACTGCTCAGAGCTTCAGTTCTTTCTTCTCTCTTTTAATGAGAATAATAATGCATGCATTGATATCCTGACTAGGATGGAGTTAGATAGATAATGACTGTTCTTATCTTTTTTGAAGGGCATATCTCACAGAATTGTGAGGAATTATCCGAGTATCTATTGACCTTCATCATGGTGTTAAAAGTAGGATTGCTAATTTGAATGGTAACTGCAGTCATTAAATGAGTTTTGATTTTAGCATATTTCTATGTCATGTAAATCAGTGTTAATATTTGTCAGTATTTTATCTCTAGTTTTTTTTCCCCTGAAAGTCTTGCTTTTTCCCAGTTTTATTTTTTAGATTTGAAAAAACAAAAATATAACTTTGACTCTTATGTTTTCATTCTCTCTGAAATATAAAAGAAATAACTCAAAATGATCATGGTAGTGGTCTGAGGGCATTCTCTTGAATGTTTATTTCTGTGTTAGTTAATATCCATTTACAGAGCATATTATTTATATTATGTGAGGTTTAACTTAACTCTTCATTCTAACTCATGGAATCGATAGAAATGGAGATTATCTATTCTGTCAGTTCCAAGTATATAATATTAAACCAACTAAATTCAGTTTAAGAAACTTTCAATAAGCTACCACTTGGCTCAAAGCAAGGAATTAGGATGGTCAGGTTGAGCTTTCTTTATATATAAAAAACTGAGTTTCTGAAAAAGGAAAAAGACTTTCAAATGACACCCAATGAATGTCATTCAAACAAAAATAATAGCTTTAAAATAGATATTGGATATGGATAAATTTATATGTCATTAATGTATACTTGGGTAAGTTTTTCAAAGTAAACAATGTCTTGTAGTCACCACCCTAAGAAGAGAAGGAACATTAGCAGTTAATTGCTTCAGAAGATTCCTTCATGCCAACCTGATTGTATGCCTTTCATTTTTCCTAAAGGTGATCACTATCCTGAGTTGTATACCATATATTAGTTTTAACTTCTTTTGTTGTATATGCCTTTTTTTTTCTTTTTTTTTTTTTGAGACAGGGTCTCTGTCTCTGAGACAGACTAGAGTGCCGTTGCACAATCTCAGCTTATTGCAACCTCTGCCTCCAGGGTTTAAGCAAATCTTATGCCTCAGCCACCATAGGCATGCACCACCACAGCCAGCTATTTTTAAAAATTTTAGTAGAGACAGGGTTTCACCATGTTGGCCAAGCTGGTCTGGAACTCCTGGCCTCATGGAATCGGCCTACCTTGGCTGAGATTACAGGCATGAGCCACCATGCCCGGCTTGTTGTATATGCTATTATGCAGTTTTCTTTTGTTCTGTTATGTTTATGAGGTTCTTCTAACATTTTAGATATGGCCATAGTTTATCTTCTTCTAGAAACTTCAATAATTTTAGATTTTACTTTTAGGTATTTGATAATTTTGAGTTAATTTTTATATAAGGTGATCAAATTATGAATGAAGGTATTTTCCCCCAATAGGGGAAGTCCAGCACTATTTGTTGTAATTTAATTAATCTTATATGAGTTGTAAATCAGATGCATGTTGTAGACTGTATAAAGCATAGGTATCTGTTTCTGGATTCTCTATTCTGTTCCATCAATCTACTAATATATGTCTATCCATCTCCTGTTCACACACCGTGTGGGCAATTATCATTTTGAAGTAAATCTAGAAATCAGGTAGTATAGTTCCTTCTGCTTTTTCAAAATTGTTTGGCTGTTCTAGTTAGTTCACCTTTGCATATAAATTTTTAAATTCATTTGTCAGTTTTTACAAAATCCTTCTGGGATTTTGATTAGAATTGTGTCAAATGTAGATAAATCTAGGGAGAAATTACATCTTAATAATTATGTTTTCTAGTTCATGAATATAACATATCTATTTATTTAGATTGTTAATTTCTTTAATTATTGTTTTATATTTTTCAGCTTAGAAATTTTGTACCTATTTTGTAAGGTTTATAATGAAGTATTGCATGTTTTGGGGTGCTTTATACAGATGGTGATTTAAAAACACGTAATTTCAAGTATTCGTGGCAATTTGTACCACAATCAAATTGTACGAAACATTTAAATAATAATACCAATTCCATACAAATTTTTCCAGAATATAAGAGAGGAAGGAACTCACCAATTCCTTTTATGAGGTCAGCACTGCACTGATACCCAATCTAGTCAAATGTATTACCAAAAAAGAAAATCACAGTCCAGTATCCCTCATGACACAGATGCAAAAATTAAGCTACTGCATAGAGATAAGATTGATTTTTGTATACTGCCCGTATATGCTGCGACTTTGCTAAAATCTTTTATTCTAGTAGCTTTTTTTTTTTAATTTGGAAGGTTTAATGAAAAATAATTATCTTTTCTATGTAGTACAAATACATGTGTGTGTGTATACATATATATGAATGCAATTCAGCCATAAAAAAGAATGGAATCATGTCTTTAGCAGCAACATGGATAGAACTAAGGATCAATATCCTAAATGAAGTAAATCAGAAATAGAAAGCCAAATACTGCATGTGGTCACTTATAAATGGGAGCTAAACAGTGGGTACGTATGGACATAACAGAGTAGAATAAACGTGGGATGGTGGTGAGGGCTGAAAAATTACTTATTGGATACAGTCCAGTATTCACTCTTCAGGTTATGGGTGCACTAAAAGCCCAGATTTTACCGCTACACAATATACACATGTAAGAAATCTGCGCTCGTACTTCCAAATACGTAAAAATTCTAAAAGATTTAAATTACATTTGCTGTGAGTAGAGACAGTTTCATTTCATTGTTTTGAAGTCATGCCTTTTCTGTCTCTTGCCCAATTGCCCTGGCTAGGACTTTCAAGTTAGTTGTTGAATGGAAGTGGTGAACAGGAACATTTTTGCATCATTCTCAATATTAAGAGAAAACATTGAGTCTTTTGCCATTAAGTGTAATGTTAGAAGTAAGGTTATTGTAGATACTCTTTATTAAGCTGAGGAACTTTCCTTGTATTCCTAATTTTCTGGGAGGTTTAATCATGAAAGTGTGTTGAATTTTGCCAGTTGCCTCTTGACGTAAGTTGGTATGGTGATAAGACTCTTCTATGGCCGGATAATATGGTAGATAACACTGGTTAATTTTTAAATCTTGTATCAGCCTTGCTTTCCCAAGATAATCCCCACTCGGTTATATTGTACTACTCATTTTATGTGTTATTGGATTTAATTTGCCAGTAGTTTGTTGAGGATTTTTGCATCTGTGTCATGAGGAATACCGAACTGTGATTTCTTTTTTGGTAATACATTTGACTAGATTTGGTGTCAGTGCAGTTCTGGCCTCATAAAAGGAAGTGATGAGTTCCTTCCTCTCTTATATTCTGGAAGAATTTGTATGGAATTGGTATTATTATTTAAATGCATGCTACAATTTGCCAGTGAACCCATCTGGACCTGGAATTTTCTTTGTCAGAAGGCTTTAATCTACAAATTTTTTTCTTGTTAATTAACAGTTTGCGTCTCCTAGAAAATTGGTCCATTTAATCTCTTTTTAATGTCTGTAAGTACTGTGATATTGTTTCCCTCTCTCATTCATGATATTTATAATTAGTGTCTTATTTCTTTTTTTTTTTTCTTCTTGGTTAAGTCTGAATAGAGTTTATCAATGTTATTGATTTTTTTCTCAAAAGAATTAACTTTTGGTTCCACTGATATTTTCTCTGTTGGTTTTCTGCTCTCAATTTTATTGACTTTTGCTCTTTATTATTTTACTACTTTTGCTTGGGTTGGATTAAGTTTGCTCTTCTCTATTTCTCAAAAGTTAAAAATTCAGTTGTTGAGTTGAGATCTTTTGTTTTTTCCAATATAAACATTCAATGTAAAAGCACTGCTTAAGTTTCATTCTACGGATTTTGATATATTGTGTTTTCATTTTCATTCAAGATATTTCCTAATTTCTCTGTTAATTTCTTTTTGACTCATGGTTTATTTAGAAATATATTGTTTAATTTTAAAATATTTTGATTTTTTATGCCTTTCCGTTATTGACTTTTAGTTTATTTTCTTATGGTCTCTGAACATGTTTTGTGTAACTTAAATTCATCTAAATTTTTTGAGGTTTTTTTATGTGCTGGAATATGGTATAATATAGTATATCTTGGCTAATGCTCTGCGCATTTCAAAAATATGTGTATTATGTTATTGTTAGGTGAAGTGATCTGTAGCTGTCAATTAGGTTAAGTTGGGTGATAGCATTGTACGCTTTCTCTCTATTCTTATCGATTTTCTCTCTACTTTTCATGTAAATTACTTAGTGGGATACCGAAACCCCTGAGCATAATTGTAGATTTGTCTATTTCTCCTTTCAGTTGTATGGTTTTTATTTGTTTTAATGTATTTTGAAGCTATGCTGTTAAGTGCACATACATTAAGATTGTTATATCATCTTAACCCCAGATTCAATTCCTTTCTCATTACATAATATGCTTCTTTAACTCTGAAAATATTCGTGTTCTGAAGTTTAGATGATATTAATTTAACTTTATTAGTTAATGAAGTATTTTTTTTAGCCTTTTGCTTTCAGTCTATCAATGTCTTTATATTTGGAGTGGCTTCCTTTTAGACAGATAGTCTTTATTTTTTATCCAGTTTGACCATCTGTATTTAAATTGTGTGTTTACACTATTTATATTTGATGTGATTATTGATATAGTTGGAGTGAAATTCACCATCAGATTTTTTACTTTTCCATCTGTTATATTTTTCTCTTCCTGCCTTTCTTTGAATCGAGTGTTTTTCACAGTTCCATCTTATTTACACTACTTGCTTATTGTTTATACTCTTGATGTTAATGATAGTGTTGCCTGTTGATTTGAAATATGCATCTTTAATTAACTAGAGTCTACCTTCAAATAATATTATATCACTGTCTGGGTAGTTTCGGGACCTTACAATTGTTACTTTCAATTTACTTACTATCGTTTTGTGTTCTTGTTGTCATTCATTTTACTTATATTTATTCTATAAATACACAGCACATTGACACTAATTTCACTTTAGACTGTTATCTTTTAAAGCAATTAAAAATAATGTAAAAGCTAATTCATTTCTGCTTTTTCAGCACTATTTTTTTTTTTATAAATCCACCTTTGTGTCTGGTACCATATTCCTTCTGGTTGAAGAGCTCCCTTCAATATTTATTCAATTCTTTCCTGAAACAGTTTTTAATTCTCCTTCATTTGAAAAATATTTTTACTAAGTAGAGAATTGTGTTGGCCTTTTTCCTTTTAACACCTTTAAGATGTCACTTCATTGTTTTCTCACTTGCATAGCTTCTGACAAGAAGTCTGCTGTCAATTTCTTTCTTGCTTTCAATGCAGTGTGAATTTTTGTTTTCTGACTGGTCTCAAGCGTTTATCCTTTGTCTCTTTTCTAACAGCTTGAAATTATGTTTGTTAGGGGTTTTAGTTTTGGTTTTCTGGTTTTAGTTTTAGTGTTTGTATATATCCTGTTTGGCAGTCCCTTCATTTCTTGGCTCTTCTATCTTCAGTTTGTTATTTGTTATTTAGAGGATAACCGTTATCTTTGTGTGTGTGTGTGTTTGTGTGTGTGTGTGTGTGTCTGTGTGTGTGTGTGTGTGTGTTGGTTTGTTGCCTTTATTCTTTTATCTTTTCTCTTTGGAGTTCTAACTACATGCAGGCTTAATATTTCTCTATAGTTCTTCAATGCTCTCTTCTGTTACTTTTTACTCTTTTTGTTTCTATAATTGTTATTGACCAGTCTTTAAATTTACTAATTCTTTCCCCAGTTGAGTCTACTTATGAGCCTATTCAAAGTATTTTTCTTCTGTTACTATGATTTTCATTTTTCACATTTTCATTTTATTTTCAGAAGACAGAATGAGAATACTCTCATATGAGAGTTTCTAGATCTTTGAGATTATGCAGATTTTCTTCCTTTTTCACTAGAGGCTTCAACATTAATCATAGTTATTTTAAATTCCTTATCTGATCAACCCAACATCTGTCTTCTGAGTCTATTTCTGTTTGTTGCTTTGTCTCTTGACAGTGTGTTGTTATTTTTGCTTCTTTGTATGCCTTGTAAGTTTTTGTTAAAACCCAGACATATTATATAGGATAATAAAGACAGGCTAATATATTTTACACTGGTAAATAAACATGCCTTTTCTTTTGTTAAGCCTTTAGGGTGGGGTGTTTGTGTCTATCTTGTAAGAAGTTGGCCTTGATTTGAATTAGTTGTTGTTGTTGCTATGGTTCCCCTAAGTACACCGCAGATTTCAAATATCACTAATGATACTTTTTTTTGTGGTAGGGAGTGGTTTTCCAAAGAGACTTTCTCAGTATTTGTACCACCCTCAGACTTAGATCTTCTTTTTGTGCCTGTACCTCAGAGACAACCTCTTTTTTGTCTGTCTCTCAAATTTTACACTGTTGGTGGGAATGTATATTATTTCAGCCATTGTGGTTGAACTTGACTACTGTTACTTTTTACTTGATGCTTATGAAGCAGACATTTTCTGCTGTTAGCCTCAGTTTTAGAGAGGCATTGTGGCTGTGGGTCTCAGAAGCAGGCTGTTTTTCAGTGATCCTGCCTCTCCCCAGGACTAAAATCATTTTTCATTCCTTTCCCCTACCTATGATTAGTCATCACTGGTTCCCTAAGAGCCACAAGACTCCCTGACATTTTCCCAGGGCTGAAGACCTTTGTTCTGAAGAGATGATCTGGGAGAAGTATATGGGCAGGGCATTCAGCCTTTCCCAGAGCTGCTGCTGTTCCCCTCATGAAGCCTGCACCACAGCAGACACTTTATTAGTAGTACTCTTTTTTGTTTTTTATTTTATTCTATTTCACTTTAAGTTACAGGGTAAATGTGCAGAACGTGGAGGTTTGTTACATAGGAATACGGGTGCCATGGTGGTTTGCTGCACCTATCAACCTGTTGTCTAGGTTTTAAGCCATGCATGCATTAGCTGTTTGTCCTGATGCTCTCCCTCCCCTTGCCCCTCCATCCCCCAACAGGCTCAGGTGTGTGATGTTCCCCTCCCTGTGTCCATGTGTTCTCATTGTTCGGCTCCCACTTATAAGTGAGAACATGTGGTGTTTGGTTTTCTGTTCCTGTGTTAGTTTGCTGAGGATGATGGCTTCCAGCTTCATTCATGTCCCTGCAAAGGACATAATCTCATTCCTTTTTATGGCTGTATAGTATTCCATGGTGTATATGTACCACATTTTCTTTATCCAATCTATTATTGATGGACATTTGGGTTGGTTCCATATCTTTGCTATTGTAAATAGTGCTGCAATAAACATACATTTGCATGTGTTTTCATACTAGAATGATTTATATTCCTTTGGGTATGTACCTGGTAATGAGATTATTGGATCAAATGGTATTTCTGGTTTTAGATCCTTGAGGAATTGCCATACTGTCTTCCACAATGGTTGAACTAATTTACATTCCCACCAACAGTGTAAAAGCATTCCTATTTCTTCACAGCATCACCAGCATGTATTGTTTCTTTAGTTTTTAATAATCACCATTCTGACTGTCATGAGATCATATCTCATTGTGCTTTCGATTTATCTAATGATCAGTGATGTTGAGCTTTTTTTCATATGTTTGTTGACAACATAAATGACTTCTTTTGAGAAGTGTCTGTTCATGTCCTTTGCCCACTTTTTGATGAGGTTGTTTTTTTTCTCGTAAATATGTTTAAGTTCCTTGGAGATAGTGGATATTTGACCTCTGTCAGTTGGGTAGATTGCAAAAGTTTTTCTCTCATTCTGTAGGTTGCCTTAGGTTGCCTGTTCACTCTGATTATAGTTTGTTTTTTTTTTGTTTGTTTGTTTGTTTCTCTGCAGAATGTCTTTAGTTAGATCCCGTTTGTCAATTTTAGCTTTTATTGCAATTGCTTTTGGCATTTTCATCATGAAGTCTTTGCCTATGCCTATGTCCTGAATGGTATTGCCTAGGTTTTCTTCTAGGGCTTTTATGGTTTTGGGTTTTACATTTAAGTATTTAATCCATCTTGAGTTAATTTTTGTATAAGCTGTAAAGAAGGGGTCCAGTTTCAGTTTTCTGCATATGGCTAACCAGTTTCTCCAGCATCATTTATTAAATAGGGAGTCCTTTCCCTATTGCTTGTTTTTGTCAGGTTTGTTGAAGATCAGATGGTTGTAGATGTGTGGTGTAATTTCTGAGTTCTCTGTTCTGTTCTATTGGTCTGTCAGTACTCTTATTCTGCCTCAAGTCCTTCTTGTGAGCATCTGCTGAGATCTGAGAATAAATTAAATTCCCCTTCTATCTATACTGCCCAAAGATTCTGTGTTTTTATGCTAACCTACAACTAGTCTCTTGCAATTAGCTAATAACTGTAGTGATTTTTTTCTCTTACCAATAGTATGGCATTCAGAGGCATCTGTCTCAGGTAAGCAAGTGTTCACATCCTGTCTCTCCTCAGAGGCATCTGTCTTTCCTTAGATTTCAGGTTACAGTAGCTTCCCCAACTTCCACTTATCAGTGGTTTTCCTTTCTGCAGTCTCAGTTACCATGGTCAACCACAGTCCAAAAATAGGTAACAACAGTACAATAAAATATTGAGGGGGAGAGAGAGGGAGAGAGAGAGAGAGACCATATACATGTAACTTTTATTACAGGACATTGCCATAATTGTTCTATTTTATTATTAGTTATTGCTATTAATCTTTTTGTGTTTCTAATTTATAAACTAAACTTTATCATAAGTATGTATGTATAGGAAAAAACATAGTATGTATAGGGGTTAGGTTGTATCCAAAGTTTCAGTATTTACTGGCGGTCTTGGAAGGTATCTTCCATGGATGAAGGGACACTACTGTAGTTGGTTGTTCTGCAGCCTCAGTTCTCTATGGATTCAAAACCAGTTATAGATTTGCACGCTATCTGGCTTGTTTTAAATTATTGTAGGAGTGGGGGTAGTGCTCTTTTAATTTTCTCCATCTTATACAGAAGCCATAATTATTTTCAATTCTGTATAATTTTGATTGAATGAAAAATACCATAACTTTTTGTTCTATTGATAGACATTTTAATTATTTATGGTTGTGTTCATGACAACAAAGAATACTTCTCTGAGCACATGTGTTTTGGTGTACATATATAAAATATTTCTCAAGGGTATAGATACAGGAATGGAATCAATTGTAGGAGAATACATATAACACACACATATGAGTTACAGGATATTATATATATGTGCATATAATGATTTTGGTAAATTATTGATATAAAAATTTTCAATGAAGTATAATTCATAGAAAAGTGTACCCATCTTAAGTGACCATAGGATGTCATTTAGACTGTAGCATAATAAAGCTATGGATATTCACATCCCAAGCATTAACTGAGAACCTGTTATATACTGGGCACTTAGGAAATGAAAGGTGAAGGAAAAGTTATTAATCTTAAGGGTCTTGAAAGCTAGAATACAACCCCTTAAGGGTCTTGAAAGCTGCACGTGCACACACACACACACACACACACACACTCTCTCTCTCTCTCTCTCTCTCTCTCTCAAACAGTAGGGAGAGAAAAAGTATGATTGGGGAAATCAATAAAAGCGTATTGGAGAAGACATCATTTGATATTAACCTTTAAGCATAATAGTGTAGATAGTGCCTAAGAACTGGGTAATAGAACTTAGTTATTATGTTAGGAAAGAAACCTATGGCTTTGTTTTATGACAATTACTGGGGATATCCAGGTCTTTTGCCCTAGAAGAAACAATCTTAGAACCATTCATTAAGGACAGACCCTTATGGATCATGGGGTCCAGAACTCTCTTGGGGTCCAAAACTTTTTCATCATATAGATGAGAAAACTGAGGCTTAGGGAAGGAAAAGGACTTGCCTGGGGTAAAATTTTGCTAGTTAATATACTTAATGAAATCTCTCAACTACACTGAAAGGTTTGAGTATTGGAACATTTGTTTTAATTTTCTTTAAATCCTTAAAAAATTTTGCATACATAGTAGGTGTATATATTTGTGAGGTATATAAGAAAAATTTTTATTGCATTTTAGGTTTTGGAGTACATGTGAAGAACCTGCAAGATTGTTGCATAGGTACACACATGGCAGTATGATTTGCTGCCTTCCTCCCCATCACCTGTATCTGGCATTTCTCCCCACGCTATCTCTTCCGAACTCCCCCCCCCCCGCGGGCCCGCCCCCGTGTCCCCCCCACCGGCCCCCGGGGGGGGCCCCCCCACCCCCGGCCGACGGGGGGGGGCAACTGGGGGGGGCCCCGGGGGGGGGGGGCAGTTGGGGAGAGATAGCATGGGGAGAAATGCCAGATATAGGTGAAGGGGAGGAAGGCAGCAAATCACGCTGCCACGTGTGTACCTATGCAACAATCTTGCATGTTCTTCACATATACACCAAAACCTAAAATGCAATAAAAAAAAATATTGGATTCAGCACATCAGTCTACACTGCGAATCTTTAGTGTTCAAATAGATTCCCTATAGGCAGGCACCATGGCTCACTCCTGTAATCCCAGCACTTTGGGAGACCAAGGCAAGTAGATCACTTGAGGTCAGGAGTTTGAAACCAGCCTTGCCAACATGGAAACCTGTCTCTACTAAAAATT